>CM017190.1:29161168-29338668 GCA_004837865.1 Musa balbisiana | reverse complement strand
TCTCCGCTTCGTGCTTAGCCCCTCACTTGTGAAGGTCTAAACTTTGTTGTGGCTCAGATCTTTGATATCTTGTTCTTCAGTAAGTTTCATCTCCAATCTTTTTCCCAGCAATTGTTCCAAGGTTATTGGCTAACTCTGGGCCGCCTCCTGCTGGTCTCTCGTTCTCAGCCCGACCATGTGGGAATCCGAGAGCGACGGCCGCGGCGGAGGGAGAGACCTTGAGCCTGACAAGCACGACGGCCTCAAGACCGATGGCTTCGAGCGCAGAGACCAGTCCTGGTACCTCTTGTACTTTTGTTTCAGTAGCCTCTCACGGTTGCTCCTTCAGTGGATCTCGTGAGCTCCATAATTCGACCAACGTAATGACAAAAAGCCCATATGAAAATTCTGTACAGGTTTGTTTCCAGTGATATCCCCAGTGATTTGCTGGTTAAAGTGGGAGGTGTCAGCTTCCACCTGCACAAGGTTGTTCCCTTTCCTTTGTTGCTTACTTGTAGTCTTGCATGTGTTCTGTATCCTCAACAAGATTCTTGCGGTGTTCGTAAGTATGCAATGACTTGACTAAGAATCTGCTTTGTTCTGCTTCGGTTCTCAAGTATCCTTTGCTCTCAAGGAGTGGAAGAATGAACAGAATCATATACGAGTCATCCCGGGAATCAGAACCAAGCCTGGTGGAATTGGATGATCTCCCGGGAGGTACGGAAGCATTCGAACTGGCGGCCAAGTTTTGTTACGGCATAGCGGTGGATCTGACGGCCTCCAACATCTCCGGGCTGCGCTGCGCCGCGGAGTACCTGGAGATGACAGAGGACTTGGAGGAGGGCAACTTGATCTTCAAAACAGAAGCCTTCCTCAGCTACGTCGTCTTGTCCTCTTGGCGAGACTCGATCGTGGTGCTGAAGAGCTGCGAGAGCCTCTCGCCGTGGGCAGAGAACCTCCAGATCGTGCGACGGTGCAGCGAGTCCATCGCCTGGAAGGCCTGCGCCAACCCGAGAGGCATTCGGTGGGCGTACACCGGGAGGCCCGCGCGAGCTTCCAGCCCCAGGTGGAATGGTGACTCCAAGGAATCCAGCCCGAGCCGGAGCCAGCCCGTCCCCCCGGACTGGTGGTTCGAGGACGTGTCGATTCTCCGGATCGATCACTTCGTGCGAGTGGTCACTGCCATCAAGGTGAAGGGGATGAGGTTCGAGCTGATCGGCGCCGCGATCATGCACTACGCATCGAAGTGGTTGCCGGGGCTGACGAAAGAAGGGGCGCAGGGGGGCGAGGAGCCGTGGAGTCACCAAGGAGGACTGCATCTGATCGTCGCAGGAAGTGGCAGCAAGGAGGACTTGTCGAGCGGTCAGATCCGAGAGCAGCGCATGGTGATCGAGAGCCTCATAAGCATAATTCCACCGCAGAAGGACTGCGTCACCTGCAGCTTCCTCCTCCGGTTGCTCAGACTAGCGAACATGCTGAAGGTGGCACCTGCGCTGGTGACGGAACTGGAGAAGCGAGTCGGCATGCAGCTGGAGCAGGCGAGTCTGCCGGACCTTCTCATCCCTTCCTTCCATAAGAGCGAGACGCTGTACGATGTGGATTTGGTTCAGAGGCTGCTTGAGCACTTCCTGGTTCAAGAGCAAACAGAGTCTTCCAGCCCAGGCAGGGAGCCATACCCAGATAAGCACAGTTATGAGGCCAATCAAAGAGCCAGCGGACCCAATGCCAAGACCAGAGTTGCAAGACTGCTCGATAGCTATCTCACAGAGGTCTCGAGGGACAGGAACCTCTCCCTGACCAAGTTTCAGGTTCTGGCAGAGGCATTGCCGGAGTCCACCAGGACATGCGACGACGGGCTCTATCGAGCAGTCGACTCTTATCTCAAGGTATGGACCCTGAAACTGATATCTAACTCACTGCAATCAACATTTGCAATCTCCTCCATCGATGAGTTCATCTCTTGATTTGTCTGACCATGATATCAATTAGGCACACCCGACGCTGACCGAGCACGAGAGGAAGAGGCTGTGCCGCGTGATGGACTGCCAGAAGCTGTCCATCGACGCCTGCATGCACGCGGCGCAGAACGAGCGCCTCCCGCTGCGGGTGGTGGTGCAGGTGCTCTTCTCCGAGCAAGTCAAGATAAGCAACGCCATCGCGAGCTCGTCGCTGAAGGAGGCGGTGGAGTCGCACTACCAGCCCGTGATCTCGGCACGGAGACAGCTACTGGAAGGGACGCCCCAGTCGTTCCAGGAAGGATGGGCGGCCGCCAAGAAGGACATCAACACGCTCAAGTTCGAGCTGGAAAGCATGAAGGCCAAGTACCTGGAGCTCCAGAACGACATGGACAACCTGCAGAGGCAATTCGAGAAGATGTCGTCGACGAAGCCCAGCAAGCAGTCGTCGTCGCCGTGGAGCACCGGGTGGAAGAAACTGAGCAAGCTGACCAAGATGACCAGCGAGGCGCACGAGCTCGGGGCTCCCATGCCGGGCACCGCAGCAGCGGAGGCGACAAAGAAGGGACCAAGGAGATGGAGGAATTCAATCTCGTGAGTGGCTCCGGCGTGACGATGAGCACGCGCAGCAGAGTGCCTTCCCTTCCTCTCTTCTTCCTGTTTGTGCCAGAACAGAGTCCAGAGTAGATGTTGAGGTGGTAGACAAAGCTTGGCTTTGCAGATGTTGTAATGCTGCATTGCATGTAATAATGATGTTCATTATTCTGAATTTGTCTTGCAAATCAAAAGGAGAAGTAATGGATGAGTGCAATGAGAAGATGAGAGGTTCAAATTCAGATTAGTCTGTGTATGAAACATCAGAGAAGGGACACAAGAAATTGACAGATAAATAGGCACTTAATGGTCCAAAATTGTAATGGGAATTAACTTTTAAGAAGAAGAAATTGTTTATACTGTGCTGAAGACTCTGACACAAATAAGTCAAAAATATAAATATAGAGAATTGTTATCCCATTGGTTGAACGAATAAGTCTTAAATCATAAGCATAAATTTATAAACATAAAAAAAAAAGATGATTTATTTGAAAAAAACACTCATCTTTTTAAACTTTTCTCTCCCTTCAGTTTTTAATTTTATATATTTTTTCTTTAATACATTAAATATCTCTTACCCTTTTATGTGAGCAACAAGTTCTTGCTATTTCATGTTTAGTGGTTTCATTCATGACTTTAGTGGTGGGACATAGGAAGGTTAATTAGAAACATCTAAACCTAATTTTGTGAGATAACCAAAATGGTAGTGTCACAGAAAAAATAAAGATTCGATTAGTAAAACTAATCTTGATTGACATGGTATTTTGATACATTGATCTATATACCATGTTCTCTGAAATTTTCTGATTTCTTAAAAGACTCTATGATTTCTTGAAACCCATTGGTTTTCATATGATATTATTGGTATCCTCTAAGTAATCTAGACAAAGTGATATTTGTAATCATATTATTTTATAATAGAAGATTGATATTTGTAATCATATAATTTTTTTTCTTTATGATTTACTTAATATTCAGTTACTAATTTGATTAGCTTATATTATTAGATTATTTGTAATATATTTAGTATTAAATTATATAAAAATTCTAATATTTATCGCTTCTACATATTCAAAACTATATATATAATCTTTTACTGATAATTTATAGAGAGAAGGAGAAAGGTGATTAGATTGTGTACGACGTGCTCATCTTTAAAACTCATGAGAGACTTGTTGACATTATCGGGTTATTACGTATTACCCTTATAGTTAACTATGATTAGTATTTCGGTCTTTATGTTTTAAAAAATAGTATCGGAGTTCTTATATTTACGAAGATGAAATATTTAACTCCAATTCTTTTTACGTTATTAACTTTGTCGACGAAAAAAATCGCATGTGAAAAAAAATCAGGAATGAAAAAGATAAAAAAATAATTTTATTATTTTTAAATTTTATATAAATTTTACTGATTTCCTCTTCTTATCTCTTTCTAAACTGCTCGCACATAGCCTGTCATATCTTCTTGCTCGCTCATCGTACCCTCTCGCCCGTTGCACTTGCTCGACTATCGTTGCGGGCAAGTAAGCATCGAGTGAGCGGGTGCAGCGGGTGAGCAAATGCAATAGGCAAGAGGCAAGCAGCAGGTGAGCAAGTGTGACGGGCGAGAGACGAGCGACGGGCTCACCTGCTGCACTTGCTTGCCCGTTGCTGCAAGCGAGTGCGACGGGCAAGCAATAACGTGCGACGAACTATGAGTGAGCAGTTTGAAAAGATAATAAAATTATATTTTTATCCCTTCTATTCATTTTTTTTTATATGTTCGATTTTTTCTGTCGACGAAGTTAATGACACAAGAAGAATTCAGATTAAATGTTTTACCTCCGTAAATGTAGGAACCCCAATTCTCTTTTTTAAAGTATAGATTGAGATACTAATCATCATTAACTATAGAGGTTATTTATAATTACCGCACAATTGCATTGATGTGACCTTTCGTATAAGGGTATCATTATAAATTAAAAATTAAATAGTTGTAAGGATTTAGGATGCCGACAATTAACATCATAACACGTACGATTTCATATAATTATTTATTAAAAAATAATTTTTATTTACTTTAAATAATTATTAAAATATATTATAAATTATTTTTGATACACTACTTTTTAACTTTCCATTTATGGAATCCTCCCAACTCCTTATCTTCTTAGTACCAACTTTAGCTCCAAATCATTGACATCTCCTATAATTAAAATTAATGATGTCTAACCTAAAATGAGTTTTCCAAAATCTGATTTATAATTGAATAAAAGTGATACCAAGAATTGAGTTGATGAGAGTTTCTGTCTCTCTCTTATCCTCTAACTAAAAATCTAAAAATAGAGTGTGAAATACTAAAATAAGGTTGAAGAAAATAAATGCATTATGAATGCAAGTTAATCACAAACATATTAATTAATGATTTAAACTTCCAAAATTGAATCATAAGGAGCAAATTGGGCTCAATGAGACTTAATTGATGATGTAATAAGAATGGTTGGTTCACATATTCCTCAAGTAACTTTCAACCTCTCAAGACCTAAGCACAAAGGCAATTCAATTCCATAGAGCTTTAATTCGATTTAAATTTAAAAAGGGGATAAAGTTGGTAAACATGAGACCATAAATACATGACAAAGTTTGAAATCATATGTATATAAGCACATCATTAAAACACCTTTAGCATAAAAGATGGTGTTTACTGTATGTGAAGTCATACTTTACATGAGCTAGACATTAATTTACTGAGTAGAAGTTTTATGGTCTACAATAACTTCACATAATTTCTTTTGATTATCTTATTTAATGATGATGTATTAACGACTAATTTTTTTATTTATTGGCATTTCAATCAAGAGCATAAATTAATGGTGAAGATATATAGAACTTTCGTATGTGAGTACAAAAAGTCACCCTTAGCATCGGAGTAGATTAATGATAAAAGAAGAGAGTATCATTCTTTTCTTAAAAAATAATAAAGAAAAAAATCTTAATAATTTTAGTATGGTTGGCCGATCAATTGGCCACACAAAATATATCTTAAAGATTCTATCAACTATTAAGTAGTGATCAAGCAACAACACATTTCTTGTATATCATAGAAATGATAATCGTTAAGTTAGATTCAATTCGGATCTTCCTTACATCATAAAATGTAATCATGATAATCTGGCCTCATCATTAGCTAGGATTGTTTCAACTGTTCTATGTAAAATCTGATTAGGAGAGGTGACAATCTGATTAAAAATTATATCAATCATGGCATGTTAGATTCATGAAAGGCTAATAGCAATGGAAGGTTTTGACCACCCAAACTACTATTATCAAGCCATTTATCATCCACCCAATCTACAAAGAAGGAAAAATTCACCTCAAGCTTGGATTCAAAGAGATAGCATACGGAAACAATGAAAGAACATTAAAAGAAACAAATGATCAATGGATTCAACAATAAAATCACAAAAGGGATATGAGTGAGTACTATCGAGATAATATCGAGAGCTACCACAAACAACTTCGTCAGTCCCTCTTAATGTCATTTATTCAATCTTGACAGGAATAAAAAGTATACGCTGATTTGATAAGACATATCCTCTTATTATTGATTATTATGTAATTATAGAAAAATTTTGATATCATAAATCTGGGCACGTAAGATAGGGTCAATAAAGAATCCAATAAATCAACGTTCTATTATCGATTTACAAGAAAATTAGAAACTACAAGAGAATCATCCAAAGCTTATACACTACAAAATTTTGTAAGGGTTTCAAAGCAATCGAAACCATCTCTCAAATATTCAAGATTAAGAAGAAATAAACACCAACTCTTACTTTATTTAGAAGAATACTGAATCTCTCATGGGAAAACAAGCTCATATCTAGCCATGACCACAATAACTCAAATTGCATCACCATTAGAAAGGTATAGAGAAACCCTTTTAGCTTGAAGAAAAAATTTCATATGATGTAAATTCTTAACCTCAAGACCCCATCAAACTTAGGGAGAGTAATAATGACCCAAAAAATAAACAAAGACCCCTATAATTGCCACTATTAGCCTAAAGAAAATTTCTAGTTTAACAATGCTATCAAGAATGATGTTGGACATACAGGTCACATTTAAAGAATGAAGAGGCACAACATTAAGAATTGAATTAATCAAAATAACATTAAGAATTGAATTAAGCACAAGTTTAACTAGGGTATTAATGGACGAGATCAGAATCCGTCTAAGAACAGTAGGAGTACATAAATACTTAAAAAAGGAAGTTGTCATCTTTGATATTAAACAAGTTGTAAATTTTTCTTTCTTAAATCCTTGCAAGCATTATGATGGAATAATATATTAGACTTAGACACAGTAATATATTGATTAGTTAACAAGTCATAAGACTTCAAAACTCCATAATAATAAGATAAGATTTTCTTTTAGCCCTAAAATAAAGCAAGATGTTGTCCATATACATTAGATGATAAATTTTTAAGAAAAAAATAAAATAGAAATGAGTGATTTTTATTATCATGGAGATGAAGGGATAATCATTGGACTACAAAGAATATATACCTCTTTCATTATAGAAAGAAAAAAAATGTACTATCATTAATCGCATGCAAAGAGGAAGAAATATAAGTTTTAATCGTATGAATAAACTTAGGGGGAAAGTTAGTCAAATATAATATTTAAATAATCATCTTTTAAGATAATCTATCATAAGCTTTCTTCGAATTAATCTTAATAAAGATGTAAGGATTTTTACCTTTAGAATTATAGAAAGAATGAAGGATCTCCTGAGTAACTAAATTGTTATTATGAATAAACCTATTAGAGAGAGTTGATTGTTCCTTAGAGATGAGAGAGCACAGTGAACCTTTAGTCAAAATTCTATAATTGATATTATACAAAGAATTCGATAAAAAAATTCTTAATTTCAGTAGGATGTTTACATTTAAGAATAAACACAAGTCTTTATCTACCTAAAAAGAGCTAGAAGACATGAAAAGTATAATCATAGATGATTGATGCTCGAATAAAAATAATAAAATTATACAAATGAGGTCTTGGGCTTTAGACCATAGGAGCATCCCAAATATTCTATTACTAAAGGAGCAAATAAGGTCGAGATGCTCTATAGAGGAAACACTCCACCTACCAAGGTTAGCCAATCAAAAGTGAACGAGTTCAAAGGATTGAACTCTATCTAGAGCATATAGTAAAAATCTATAAATTATTTGTTGACATCTTTAATGTCCAAAATAAATATATTGTTAAATTTAAGATAATGAATAAAAATAGCTCTTCTAGTTGAAACAACGACATGATAATACTTAGTATTAAGATCATCCTTGGATTTAGCCTTAAACCACCATCTAAGATTAATTAATCTGATAAGAGTAGAAAATTTATTATACAGATAAAAAAGTCAGATAGACTAATAATCAGATAAGATACCTCGGACTTCCTTGGATTTTAAAAGACTCGCTTACTTTGCTTTCAGAGGTAAGATTCTTTTATAAGCTCTCAAGATATTATTTATTTTAAAAAGACAAAAAATCCTGACAAATTTTTAGATATATTATGTATGAAAGAACAAGATGTATCATTATTAGTCTAAGAGATAATACCGTAAACATCATATATTCAAATTAGAAATGTTGAAATTTAAGAAGTTTGTTAGGAGCATAGTAAGCTTTCAAAATAAAACTCACGACATATTATGGGGTAAATGTTGATCCTTAGAACTGACAAATAGATGAAGCCAAATACAATTAGGTAAAACCTATTCCAACCTAATCATAACACATGCATATGACATTGTCTATTAATATAATAAAACTATTAAAGCAATGGACTAAAAAATCACGACCACCAAAGCTTATCTCGAGAACTCAAAATGTAATTAAAATTTTCACATAAAAACCATAGAAATTTATGAAGGTCAATCAAACTCGAGAGCATTCCAAAGTGCACTTGGAATTGGAAGAGACACACTTAAGTAAGCACCAATAAACAGCTATGGGGAGGGGAGCATGGATAGAAATCACCATAACAGAGTTGTAGAAAGCAAAACAATTCCTCCCGACAATCGAAAAAAGTATTAGATTACATAGTTATAGAACCACGATGATGAAGGAGCATGATGAGACAACTTAATCCAAGGATGGAGGAACACCACAATTTAAACCTAGTTCATCAAGAGATGTATCGCGATTTCAATTTTCTATTCCAATTCGGGCGGTTCCCATTCGGGTTTTGATTTGAATCATTAATTTATTATTATTATTATTATTATTATTATTTTAAAAATTAAATATATTTTAAAAATATTAAAAAGCATAATTTTATTTTTAAAATTAAAAAAATCGATGTATAACTATAATGGGCAAAGCTAATATATATATATATATATATATATATATATATATATATATATATATATATAAAGTAAAAAAAAATATATAATTTTTAATCCAACTAAATACCTTTCTTTTAAGCGTAGAATTTCTTAAATTAAACTTAACAATTTAACCACTATAACATCGGTTATATAAGTGAATTATATTTATTTTAAGAATATTTAGTCAGTTTAAAACTGGTACCGTCGGTTTGAATCAATCAAAATCATAAATTTAAAATTGGTACCAAATAGTCTAAGATTAATTATAATTATCGATTCAATTTGAAATCGATAAACCGATTGGATTCGATTTGAAATCGATAAACCTTTCGATCGGTTCAGCTTCGATTTTAATCGAATTTAATTTGAGATGAGAGCTTCGAGGAAGGCTCAACATTAATATCGTGAGATTTTTCTAAGGGAGACGTTGTTAGCATGATAATTGAGGCTGAACATTGTGCGGGTATCAAAACACTTGAACGACACTGACAAACATGCACATATCTTTAGTGCTAAGCACGTTTTTAGAAACCCGCAAGGAAAGCTCAGCAGCATTAATGGCTTTTTTCCGACGGAAGCGTTGCAGACGTGCTAGATGAGGCAGGCTCGGCGTTAATGGGATTAGGCTGCCATTGGGAGCTCCTTCACCCATGCCCGGCACCATGCTTCTCCGAACCTGCACCACAGAAGGCGTAATAGATAAGGAAACACGATGCCGCTTGGATTCCTCACAACGAGAGTACCCTCCTTCTCCGGCGCCGGTGGAGGACCTTGTGAGGGTCGAGTAAACCGTCCCCGGTGGAGGCAACGAGGAGAAGGGGGGGGGAAATTATCATCTCAGCTCTTATGCTTTAAAAAAAAAAAAAACATTAAGGTCCTTACATTTATGAAAATGGGAGGAGAGGGACAATTAACATATCAGTCCTTATATTTAAAAAAATAATATTGGAGTCCTTACATTTATGAAAATAAAATATTTAATCACAATTCTCCATTAACTTCATTCATTTTATATAAATTTTTCGTCTTTTAAATTATTAATTTATTATCTTTTAAATAAAAAAAGGATAAAAATATAATTTTATTATTTTTTAAATTATTAATTTTATATAAATTTCTCGTTTTGATCTATTTCCTCCCCTCCTCTTTCCAACCAGCTCGCCCGCGCCAAACGAGTGCAACGGGTGAGGGGGCAAGTAGGTGCGGCGGGCGATGGGTGAGTAGAGGAGAGAAGGTGCAATTTGTGGAGTACAAAGCAGCGAACTTTAAGGTGGGGTTTTACATCGATGACCATGGCGATGGCAAGCCCTTCGATGGGTGTTGGGATCCTGATCCATGCGTTCTCGTCGGAGAGCGATAGTTTGCACTTGGATGCGACGGAGCAGTGGGTGGTGGACTTCAGGAAGGAGGAGTTACAGGTGGCGATGGACCTATCAATGGATAAGCTAGTGCGTAGCGTGTCCTTACACTTAGTCTTTATACTTTAAAAAGTAAAATTGGAGTCCTTACACTTGAAGAAATAATATTACTCTAAGTTTCGTCGTAGAGTAGCAATTTGCACATGGATGCAACGGAGCAGTGGGTGGTGGACTTCAGGAAGGAGGAGTTACAGGTGGTGATGGACCTATCAATGGATGAGCAAGTGCGGTAAGCGAGCAAAGGAGGAGAGGAGGTGTGGTTCATGAAGTCGATGGAATATGAAATTGAAGACGTTAAGGTAGGGTTTTATAATGGTGACCACGATGACAACGAGCCCTTCAACGGGGTGTTGGGGATCCTGGCCCACAAGTTCTCGTCGTAGAGTAGCAATTTGCACATGGATGCAACGGAGCAGTGGGTGGTGGACTTCAGGAAGGAGGAGTTACAGGTGGTGATGGACCTATCAATGGATGAGCAAGTGCGGTAAGCGAGCAAAGGAGGAGAGGAGGTGTGGTTCATGAAGTCGATGGAATATGAAATTGAAGACGTTAAGGTAGGGTTTTATAATGGTGACCACGATGACAACGAGCCCTTCAACGGGGTGTTGGGGATCCTGGCCCACAAGTTCTCGTCGTAGAGTAGCAATTTGCACATGGATGCAACGGAGCAGTGGGTGGTGGACTTCAGGAAGGAGGAGTTACAGGTGGTGATGGACCTATCAATGGATGAGCAAGTGCGGTAAGCGAGCAAAGGAGGAGAGGAGGTGTGGTTCATGAAGTCGATGGAATATGAAATTGAAGACGTTAAGGTAGGGTTTTATAATGGTGACCACGATGACAACGAGCCCTTCAACGGGGTGTTGGGGATCCTGGCCCACAAGTTCTCGTCGTAGAGTAGCAATTTGCACATGGATGCAACGGAGCAGTGGGTGGTGGACTTCAGGAAGGAGGAGTTACAGGTGGTGATGGACCTATCAATGGATGAGCAAGTGCGGTAAGCGAGCAAAGGAGGAGAGGAGGTGTGGTTCATGAAGTCGATGGAATATGAAATTGAAGACGTTAAGGTAGGGTTTTATAATGGTGACCACGATGACAACGAGCCCTTCAACGGGGTGTTGGGGATCCTGGCCCACAAGTTCTCGTCGTAGAGTAGCAATTTGCACATGGATGCAACGGAGCAGTGGGTGGTGGACTTCAGGAAGGAGGAGTTACAGGTGGCGATGGACCTATCAATGGATGAGCAAGTGCGGTAAGCGAGCAAAGGAGGAGAGGAGGTGTGGTTCATGAAGTCGATGGAATATGAAATTGAAGACGTTAAGGTAGGGTTTTATAATGGTGACCACGATGACAACGAGCCCTTCAACGGGGTGTTGGGGATCCTGGCCCACAAGTTCTCGTCGTAGAGTAGCAATTTGCACATGGATGCAACGGAGCAGTGGGTGGTGGACTTCAGGAAGGAGGAGTTACAGGTGGCGATGGACCTATCAATGGATGAGCAAGTGCGGTAAGCGAGCAAAGGAGGAGAGGAGGTGTGGTTCATGAAGTCGATGGAATATGAAATTGAAGACGTTAAGGTAGGGTTTTATAATGGTGACCACGATGACAACGAGCCCTTCAACGATGTGCAAAAAGACACAAATGAAAAAGAATAAAAACATAATTTTATTATCTTTTAAATTATTAATTTTATATAACTTCTCTTGATCGATTTCCTCCTCCCTTCCTCTTTCCAACCAACTCGCCCATTGCTCATTGCCCGAGGCGAGCGGGTGCGACGGGCGAAGGGGCAAGCAGGTGCGACGAGTAGAGGAGGAGAAGAGGTGGAATTTGTGGAGTTGATGGAGTACAAAGTGGCAGACTTCAAGGTGGGGTTTTACGGTAGTGACCACAGCGATGACAAGCCCTTCGACAGAGTGCTAGGGATCCTGGTCCATGTGTTCTCGTCGAAGAGCGGTAATCTACACCTAGACACGACGGAGCTATGGGCAGTCGACTTCGGGAAGGAGTTACATGTGACGGTGGACCTATCAATGGATGAGCAAGTGCGGTAAGCGAGCAAAGGAGGAGAGGAGGTGTGGTTCATGAAGTCGATGGAATATGAAATTGAAGACGTTAAGGTAGGGTTTTATAATGGTGACCACGATGACAACGAGCCCTTCAACGGGGTGTTGGGGATCCTGGCCCACAAGTTCTCGTCGTAGAGTAGCAATTTGCACATGGATGCAACGGAGCAGTGGGTGGTGGACTTCAGGAAGGAGGAGTTACAGGTGGTGATGGACCTATCAATGGATGAGTGGGTGCGGCGAGCGACACGTGCGATTTTTTTCGTCGATAAAATTAATAATATAAAGAGAAATGAGATTAAATGTTTCACTTTCGTAAGTGTAAGGATCTCGATACTACTTTTTAAAGTATAGGGACCGAGATGCTAATCATAATTAACTACATGAGGTAGTTTGTAATTACCCCTAGGTGGTGGTTTCCTTAGCACTCGGGACCTCTGACCTACCATCATCAATGCTTCGTCCCTCTACTTGTTTTGCGGGGCATTTAGGTAGCTTGTGATCCACTCGACCACAGTGAAAACAGATAGAAGGAGATTCTCATGCGACTACCGTAGTTGCCTCCAAAGCATCAGTTGAAGAGAAGCCATCACCTATAGTAGACATAGAGACAGGGACCATAACAACAAGTTGAGTGGAAGCGGGGGATGCAATTATCAACCTACGAGAAGAAAATGATGAAGAAGGTTGAACAGTTACCGCTTAGGGAGAGATGAGACCTGAAGGATTAAGAGAAGGAGCAGAGGTCATAGGAATGGGTGATAGATTATCTAATTATATTCTAATTATGATTATTTAATAATAATAAAAATTAATTATGATATAATTCTTCATGAGATGATGTAACTCTCCTAATTATTCAACTTTTACTCTCATTTATAAATATACATAACTTTTTAGGTATTATATACATAATACGTGAAGATGTGAATACATTACATGATTGAAAAATTATAGATTTTTTCTTGTTTCTTTTTATCTTTAAATTTATCGTTCACAGTGATTCTAAATAGATAAGAAGAGAAGATAAGTCTAGTTCTCTTTGTAGATTGGCATCACTATATATTTCAGATCTGATGATGATGGTATACTTACAGATCATATAAAGATTTTCTAAATAATATTTAAAAGGTATGCATTATAATATTTAGATATATTATTATTTGATTTTAGATTTTGATATTAATTTTTTTTATAAAATAATAATATATCATGATTTTTATTTTTATAATTGGATCACCGGAGCTATATGGCAACATCCTCTCTTATTGATAATCTTTATCTGTATTTTTTTGAAATATTTTTTATTTACTAGGGTTTCAGTCCACCCACCACGGGAGATGTGTGTGTCCGATCAAAAGATGGGTAGTTGAGATGGATACATCATGGTGTGTGTGTGTGTGTGTGATAACATCAATGGGTGCAATTATTAGAGGAGTGTTACATCCAATCAAAAGGTGGGTCGTTGAGATGGATACATCATGGGCCCAATTATGTCGATTAAATTTGACATAGAGAGATAGTGTCATCTTAGAATTGTCAATTAAAGGTAATTTTATTTTGTATGCATGACTAGAAGTTAGTCTTATGACATATATATATATATATATATATATATATATATATATATATATATATATATATATATATATATATATATATATATATATATATATATATATATATATATATATATATATATATATATATATATATATATATGCATTGCAATTATTGTTGATCATACAATATATTCCTATTTTTAACCTCCATTAGGAACACCCATATTAAAAGAACAAAATACATTTAATGTTCATAATAATATGCAAGATCTAAAAGCTTTTAATGTAAATTTTATTCTCAGCTAAAATAGTCCATGGTATATGCATTGAAATTATCGTCGATCATGGAGCTAATTAAGTTATTTTGTCGGAGCTACTAATATATAAATACATATATTTTTAAGGCTTCATCTCTAAAGACTTTAAACGCAAGTCAATTACGAGTCGACTTGGTCAGGCATTTCGGAGCAACCATTGTCGTATTCGTCTAAATTGTTTGGAGTTGAAGCAAAAGAAAATTAATGATGTGGAAATGATAAAGTTATGGCCTCGTTTTAGGACGATGTTAACGAATTGACTTTAATTGCTACAGTATATCGATTTGTTATATGAGTTCTACATGTGTTGATGGGTCCCTCATGGCAGAAAGAAGAAGAAGATGTTGATGATGATAAGGAGCAGACGTAGGTAACGAAGACCTTATCATGATTTGTTATCCTTCACATGGGAAACGAGGTGAATTTAATTTCTATGATCACGTGAAAGATCGATATCTCCTCGTTTTCTGTGTGCCGATAACTCTATTTTGCTGGTATCAGATGAGGGTGAAGCCTCCCAAGATGGTGTGAAGCATGTGTTTGATCTAAATAATGTCTTCTGCCACACCTCCAAGCCTCCTCCTATATAAAGGCACCACCAGCATGAGAGGGAACTCAGAGATCCAGCAAAGCCAATCACATCCTTCCTTCACTTTGAGTACTTTGTCTGCAACTCCCTTCCCCACGCCTCTTCTTCTTCTTGCTTGAGGTTAATGGCTCAGACCCAACCAAATGGCAGCCACCACTACCATCACCACCATCATCACCACCGCCTGCAGCCCTGCGAGGGGAAGCTGATCACAGTCCTCAGCATAGATGGAGGAGGTGTTAGAGGCCTCATTCCAGGAACCGTCCTCGCCTTTCTTGAGTCAAAGCTGCAGGTAATCTCGGGCGCACGGTAACCAAAACCAAATCCGATTCTTTTCTTGGATGATGAGCTGATCTGTGAGAGTACAGGAACTCGATGGACCAGACGCGAGGATCGCAGATTACTTCGACGTGATCACAGGGACGAGCACGGGAGGATTGCTCACCGCCATGATCACTACTCCAGATGAGAACAAACGCCCCCTCTTCTCAGCAAACCAAGTCATCGACTTCTATCTTGAGAACAGCCCAAAGATCTTTCCTCAAGGGTGAGTACGCTCTCTCCATCGATCCATGTATTCGAGTACTTGAATCTGGAATCCGCTTGCAGGAATGGAATGTTCAGCTCGTTGACGAAGCTGGTAAGCGCGATACGGGGGCCGAAGTATGATGGCAAGTTTCTCCACTCCAAAGTCAAGCAGTTGCTCACCGAAACAAAGCTAAGTGAGACCTTAACGAACGTAATAATCCCAACATTCGACATCAAGCTTCTTCAGCCCGTCATCTTCTCATCCTTTGAGGTGCTTCTCTCTCTCTCTCTCTCTGTGGAATCAAAGAAGGAACTGCAAGCATAACTTGGTTCTCTTCTCATACTAATCTTCATGCCCTGTTGACTTTTAGGCAAGACACTCAGCTCTGAAAAATGCTCATCTCGCCGACATCTGCATAAGTACGTCAGCGGCACCAACGTACCTGCCAGCGCACTACTTTGAAACGACGGACTCCGACGGAAACTCTCACAGCTACAACCTCATCGACGGCGGCATCGCCGCGAACAATCCGGTAAACAAGCAAGCCATCATCATCTACTTGCGTCTTGGCTGTCGTCATGTCGAATGCTATATTGGCATCTTTCTGTGTGGTTCAGACATTGGTGGCCATGAGCCAGATCAAGAAGGAGATCGCGTTGATGAACAAGAACTTCGCTAATTTCAAGTCGATCGACTACCACAAGTTCATAATCATCTCGATCGGGACCGGCTCAGCTAAGGTGGAGCAGAAGTTTAGCGCACACTTGGCATCCAAATGGGGAGTTCTGCAATGGTTATATCACGGCGGTTCCAACCCTTTGATCGACAGCTTCTTCCAAGGAAGCGCCGATGTGGTGGACATCCACATGTCTTCTCTCTTCCAGTCACTGAATTGCGAGAAGAACTATCTCAGGATACAGGTAGCTTTTAGCTTCTCTAACCTCGCTCCCATGGGCATCACGAACCATACATGCTTCGTGCTTGCAGGATGATACACTGATGGGTGAGAGATCATCGGTGGATGTTTCGACGAAGGAGAACCTGCTTGAGCTGGTACAGATTGGGAAGAATCTGCTGAACAAGAAGGTATCCAGGGTAAACCTGGAGACGGGCATCTTCCAGGAGATCGATGGAGAGGGGACGAACGCAGACGCGCTCACCCAGCTTGCCAAAAGACTCTCGAGAGAACGCCAACTCAGGAAAGCCACCGTGGCTGCCAAATGAGATCCAAGTCTCCACGGTCTCTGTTCCTTCCTGTGTTTTAGAAGGCTTGAATTGTATGTGCCAAGGAAGAATGTAGTCGTACGGGCTTCTAATGGTTGGTTGGTAGAAATTGTGCAGTCCTCTATGTGTGGGTTGATGTGTACTTTTAATAAGAGGATTTATTCGGTCTTAATTGTTCCTTTAATTATAGAAATATTTTTGTGATTGTTATTTTTTTATGGTAATTTATCGAAAAAAAAGCCCATAGAAATGAGTTTTTACCTCACCTCATATTTGGGTTTTACCCGAGCGACCCCCCCCCCCCCCCCTCTTTTTTTTTAAGTTTTAAGCCAAATATCTTTAATAAAATTATAAAAATTGATGATTATTTTTTTATTAAATTTGATTTATTTTTTTTAACTAAATCAAATTTTTTTTAGATGAACTGAATTAGATTGGTTCGTCCTAACTATTTCGTTTAATTTAATTGAACCTTAAATTACTGTTTTCACGTGCTGCGACGATGGTGGTGAGCGGTGCAAAACATCAACCATCTCAGTATCTTGAAACCCCCCCCCCTGAGTGGCACAGGACTGGATGGGGCTTTTGTATAGCAAGGAAGGTGCCGCCCCATACTTCGCTCGGGCAACCAAAAATGATTAATTTTGACTTGTTTTTGGTCCGTTTTCGTATGTTGCGGCGACGATTGTGAGCGACACAAAACGTCAGCCATCTCAACCCCTTGGAACCTCTCAGGTGGCATAGGGCTGGATGTGACTTTCGTATAGTAGGGACGGTGCCACCCCTTGCTACGATCGATGTCTGTTGCTCACCGCTCGCTTACGCAGCACCATTTTTGTTTCACTTCTTGCTTTGTGTGGCCAAAATGTCTTGCTCTGTATTACTTCATGATGGTTTCTTATCGTCGATTGCCTTGTTTGATCGGCCACTTGAGTCTTTGTTACTCGTGGTTGGCGACGGGTTATTTTTCTAAATTACTATATCCCCTTCACCTCCACTCCCTCTCATCCTTCCCCACCACTATCACCTCCTCCACTCTACCTCCAACACTCCTTCCCCTCCTGCTCCTACTTGATTTCCATTACCGCCTCCTCCCACTCTCTCTCCTCCCCGTCCCCATCCTCATCCTCATCCTTTTCCCACTCTATCTCTAATATCAGTCTCCTCCTCCCACTTTGTCATCTCCTCTCTTTTCTCGTTAGCTTATTCTTTCTCCTTCTCATCCTCCTCCCATTCCATCTCCGTCTCCTCATCCTCCCACTCAACCTCCACCGCCACCTCCTACTCCCACTCCTCCCGCTCTCGCTCATCTGCTTCCCTCCTCCCTCCTCGCTCCTCTTTTTCCTTCTACTCCTTCAATTGCTCGCTCCCTCTCCTCCTTGCCTCCTCATCACAGTTTACCTAAAAAAGTCAACATAAAAATATATTATTTTAAAGATTAATTACCCTAAATTTATATAAAAATAAAAAAAATATTACTAAGCATTTTATGATCTTACCCCAGTAGTTCCGAATAAGTTTAGCTAGGTTTGATAAAAATTCAAAAAGTTTTACTCCCTCATAAATTCAATCTAGCAAAACCATATTTAAAAATTTAATCACCCTAAATTCATACAAAAATAAAAAAATAATATTAAACATATTATCATCTCATCTTAGTAATTTTAAAAAAGTTTGGACAGATTTAGTGCAAATTCAACGAGTTACACTCGATCGTTGATTTAATAAAAAAATATTATTTAAACATTAATTCATCCTAAAATTATAAGAATTTAAAAAATGATATTAAATTTTCTAAAATCATATGTTAGTAGTTCTAAAGAAATTTGAATTGATTTGATAAAAATATATTGGTTACACTTGGGTCACACTTGTTTATAGATTCAATAAAGTTCGACTCAATCAATGTGATTCCATCCGAATCGACCTGACTCAAATCATGTCACTTAGATCCGACCAAAGCAACCCATAGATTTATGGCTTGAAACAATCCGATTCAAGAACATTATCCAAACTTTCAAAACAAGAAGAGCCCCTTGATAAAAACTACTTATGGGGGCACCATATAATAAAAGTTCATTACTAGAGACTTTTTCTAATAAATTATCCTTATTTTAAAATTTTAATTTTGCACAAAAAGAAAATGATAAATAGGAGATTATATTTCAAGATCATACAAACTATCGAAGACTTTATTGCTAAGGTAGTTGATATTATTAAAAAATTAATCGAACATGATTATGAACCCTCCATATATTATCACAAATGAGGTTAATTGTAGAAATAATTTTGATTTTTTACATATAAGGGAAATGACAAATATAAGATTTTATTCAATATCCTACTACTAACTATTAACTATCAAGGACTTTACCACTAAGATAACTGATATTATTAAAAACTTTATAGAACGTGATTATTAACCCTTGACATGTTATCACAAATGCGTCTTATATGTTCTCAACCTAAGTGAGACTAGTAAAATATTTATCGGATGAGATTTTAAATCCATTGAAAGGTAAATTTAACTGAGTTCTATCAGACCAATGACTCAATAACTCGAGACTTTAATTTGGATAACTATACTCCATTTACCAAACTATGTTCATTTTTTGTCGGTGTTGGGAATGGATTAAGACATAACATTCCGTAGCTCCTTTTCTTGTGAAGAGAATCTTAAAATAGTAACTCAAACCAATGTGCATGTGACTTGTCAGAGTGGACATCTATCATTCACGCTTTTGTTTTGTAGCTTCCACATGGGCGGCTAAAGTAGGGTGGTCCTGAGACTAATCCTCGGACAAAACATGATGCAGATTCCATATTAATCTATTGATATTTGAAATCAGAAACAAACATAGCTTCAGACTTGAGAATGAATTATCAATTCAAGACGGCATAAAAGATGAAACGCTTAAACAGATTAGCAAAATCAACAGCGGAGATTTCAACAAACAGATGATTACCTCAAAGCTGCTGCAAGACTGCAACTCTAGGACTGTGAATGAGTTTCTCAGTCAGCCTAAAACATAAGACAAAGTCTCCACAGTTCATTTTTTAACATATAAAAAGATATATGTTGGAACATTATGATTTATAAACTCAAGCGAGAAACCATAAGTTTATCATAGACAATCTTACCTAGTCAGCTCTACACTAAAAATGTAATGTCATCAATATGGTTTATACACAAATTTTCTCAAGGTTCTTCCCTCGAAAAGAATGAAGAGTATAAAAGACAATTTCGGTAGCAAAAGATCAGAATTATTTTGTTGATTATTGTGTTATGTGATTCACATGGTATTGACATAAAGATGAAAAAGATACAAAATTATGAACCATTAAATAAAACTTTATCTCATCCGGTGAGGTCAGGACTTCGTTTGCAACCAACAAACCAACATACATTCAATGAGCTATTTAAGATTAAACCACAACTTCCACCATATTAAACTCAAGTTGGCTACTGCAAGACTACACAGTGTCTCATCGAACCATTTTGAATGAATTAAGCAGAATCAGATACAAATTAAGAAAAGGAAAATCAGATTGGAGAAAACAAGCCTGTGTGAAGAATTTGGCATCAAAGTTACGTTAGAGCATAAACAACCACTGATGCTTGTAGATCCCGGTCCACTTTAAAATGGGCATGGAAGAATCTTTTAATCTGCAAGCATCGCACAAGTTAGGAAGGGTGTGCCAAATGGAAAAACAAGCTAATCTTGCATTAGAATTATGTCTATATCTACTGTCACTGTGAGTGAGACACATAAGGTACAATTATGAAGTTCCTTTTTCTTTAGTTTCTACAAGTCCATAATATTTTGTATGCTACTATACAATATCCATCTCATAGCTTATATGTTCAATGAATTATTTGCAGAAAGGTAGTCTGCCATGATACTACCAGTTCAGATGACACTTTAACTCCAAATTGATGAATTGAATCTAAAGGTGACTTTAGTGATCAGAATGATTGGTTGACATAACCAGAACTAAATGTGAACATTTGTTTATACATGTCCCATATAATATATAAGCTGGTTATGTAAAGAAAGACATAGGAAAAAAATCAAGTCAATCATGCACTTGGTACGAGTAAGAAAGCATTTACAAAAAAAAGGGGCATTTGTAACAAAAAAAACATGTTTCACGAAACAAAAAGATCTCTTTTTTCGCATTTGAACCACAATAAAACAATTTCATCATGAAATGATCTAATGCATCAAATCAAGGTCAAAACATCAAAAGTAGCATGATATGATGATAATAAAATGTAACATTATGAAAAGAAGGGATTTAAATATGTCACATTTTAATGGATCATCAATGGTGTAATTCCAAACTGACAGAAGTAATATACACTTTCTGAGAGAAAAAAAGTATGATATTAAATTTTTTGAGAGAAGATAGCTTGAATATTTGAAATTCACCATAAAGTACAGTTAAAAAAATTCATTTGGCTATGCATGGAAGATGGAGTTCCCATCAAATAACTCAGATTTTGAAAAAAATTGCAGTGAAAATCTTAAACTAGTATTTTGCTCTCAATTAAAGTTTAAGCCGCACATTAGTGTACAAATGTTGAGGATACGTGCAAGTTGACTTCAAGAAGAAAACTATGAGAACCATAGACGCAGTGATGTGAGAACTTAAAGCACAGTAGGCCATGCTTTTCTACTAACACCTTAAAATTTAATCTCTAAGAGTGTCATATTAACTGGATACAATTTGATCTAGGAAATAGGTGATACATAGGAATTAGTAATAACATGTGATAATTGTTTGACATCAGTTCCAGAACAGCAGGTTCCGGTGCTAACAGGATCAAAGTCTTAGAACCCAAAAAAAAGAATATCCACTAATTTCAGCAAATATTAGGTATTTTAATTGTTTATTCTGTTCCAGCACATAATCTCTTCTGATTGATAGACAAACAGTAATTATTTATTATAATTGAACAGGATACAAAAAGTAAGCCATTATTCAGTTATTATTTTTCTGAAATTTTGTAGCTTTACCTCATCAAAGGAATACGAAATAAGAAGTTCACGGAGTTGTTTTTCTTCAGAACTGAATAATACTATGTGACTGGGTAATGATGAATTCGTGAACATGGACATGACAAAGCCAAGTGGATCTATCATAAAACGATCTGACTCATCCAATATCCCTTTAGTGTCACTGGATAATCAAAATTCAAATATATTGTCAGAGTATGAAAAAGTGACATGGAAGGAAAATATGCCAAGGAAAAAAAATACTAGACAAAATCTTGAAAAGTCACCTTGGCGTGCAGTCCAAAAACCACATTGGCAGGTCATGGTGTAGAGTGGAGTAATAAGGTGTGGAGTGGCAGGGCATTAGAAATAAAATACTCCTCACTTTTCCTTTATGGGCTTCTTTTGATAGATAAATCATCACATCTTCACTTCCTCTCTGGCTGGGCAAGACGAATTTATAAGAATAATGTAATATAAGTTTAAAACCCAATCCTAACTGATTCAGAAACCACATATTCCTAAAAGCATCCTTAAGAAATCAAAATATTTCTTTTTCATTAGCCCTTATTGCAAGATAGAACATAGATAACAACAGGAGTTATTTTAAAAGAATTTAAAAAGCTTGAATACCTGATGAATTGAACTCATATATAATGCCATTGGAACATTAGTTGCAACAAGGAACAACACAGCCAGTTGCACTCTCGATGGACACTTATTGCCAGGTCGGGATTTTCTTCTCACATCCAGAAGATCCGGTTTTGACATCACTGATAATGAATAGCCAGAGAATATCAAAGCTATTGGCAGCACTGGAAGCACAAACCTGTGACACCAAAAATTATCTAACAGACAGATCAGAAAAGCAACTTCTGGATAAAAATACATCTAATTCATACATAACAAATTATAAGAATAATAAAAGTACCTGAACTCTTTGTGGCCGAGCACACTATAAATCCCTAAGACCCAAGCAATTAGACCTGAAATCCTCCACTCTTTTGATTTAAGTATGCCTATTACAGCATATGGTAGAAAGGTTAAAAGCATGGACGGAAATCCTTGGGTGAAATACCAATGCCATGGATGGGTGCCATAGTAGTCCCCTCCAGAAGAAAAAAAATTGAACCTAAGAAAATTAAGAGGCACAATGGTGAAGGATCCATACATCCACCAATCCAACAAGCATGACATGGCAAGCACTAGAATCCTGTAAAATATTGTGATATTAGTATCGGAGGAAGGTGACATTAATTTATAAACAGCTATCCAAAATATTGGGATGTGCATATTTGACAAGCCACATTACAGAAAAGATAGAAGTACACAATGACCTTTCAAAAATAGGACATAGTGGATATATCCCTCAAAATCATGACTATATATACATGTGCATGTGTGTGTGTGTGTGTATCCCCCTGAGATGTGAAATTTAACAAATGTGTTCCTATTGTTTGCCTACAACCATGAAATAGAGCCATACTGACAAGCTCAGTTAAGCAAAATGAGGGAAAATCACAATAAAATAATAAAATTTTCCTTGATTTAATTGATTTTGAAGATTATTTCTCAAAAGGTAACAAAATTCTCCATCAATTGGTAGAACCCCAATCATAGTAAACCAATGTTCCAGGGCATAAGTGTAGACAAAAAGATGTGATAACAGTCATTAATTCGGTGAGTCACTGGCCCAAGATACTTAAAGCCAAAGTAACAATAATAAGTCCATTTATCCCTATAAACCAACTTGATTCTCTTATCATTTTATTGTGGAACTAAACCATAAGTGGATTGAGTTGCAGTATAATGGTGGTTCCATGCTATGATATGTTAACTAGTCTCATTCATGGGTAGTCCTTTCTTACTTGGTTTTCTCATCGTGCTCAGCATTGGATTTGCACTAATATCAATTGTTATGATATAGCTTGATAGAATAACTGACTTACTAACTTGATAAACTTGAAGCACTATCCCAAAATGCTTAAGCTCTTGTAGATCTATCTAGTCACATAAACCAACTCAATTGTCCTCTGATATGAGACTATATTTAGGATGTCACTGATAAGTCTTTTAAGAGAATGTTACACCAACTATAGCTCTCTAGGGCATCTTTTAAAAATTTCAGGTTTCAAGGGGAATTGAAAAGAAAAGCAAGATTTACATATGAAGGATCCTGCTTTATAAGAGCTATGTATGTAAATTTCCCCAAGGAAAAAAAGTAAGAGTTATGATTAGCTCGTCATACCTCAGGTAAGGAAGCTACAATCCTATGATCATACATCATCTAATATCCACAAGTTACAAGCTTTCCAACAATATGGTCTAACCACAAACAAGATTTTTCAACTTGACAGTACACAAGAAAGTTTATTGGTTTGTTACATTTTTTTTTGGTAGAATTCATGCACAAATTGAAGTATTTGCCCAAAACAGAGCTCTCTACCTCATCAAAAAGCATAACTTTACACTTATTGTATTGGCCATAAAATATTGAGTACAGTATCCTATTATGTTTTTTATTTTAAATTGAAAAATAGAAAAGCAGCTAAAGAGATATAAGGAAAAAAAATGCAAAAACCTTCAAGGTGAATAATAAGCAGAGTTAAAGCATGCTTATCAAAGAATTTTCCCTTTCAGCACTTGTCAGTCTACCTTTCAGGTTCTCTTGGTAAAAACACCAAATAAGCAATCATAATGAAAAGCAGGTTTGTAAGATTCTTTTGACAATTCTAGTTAGTTGCTATAAAGGTTACATTGTCGATTCTTTACCTTCACTTATCTTTGCACAACACTATAAAGAATTTGTCCATGATTCAGAAATTGCTTTTATTAACAGAAAATTATTACCTACCCTATGGGAACTACCTCAAAAAAGAGGAAGTGCAATCTGGACTGCGTCCTAATCAGATACAGCACACCGACATACAACCATGTGATAGCACTTGTAGGCCGAACTGCACATGACAGTGCTGCTACGAACAAACCCAGCTTTCTTGACGCCACAGAAAGTTGCTCTGAGGAACCACTTGAAGCGAGCCAATAGAATAATCCCACTACAGTTAACACTGTCTCCAAGCTATTTGACAACGTCCGTGTAATACAGAAGAACATAAACCAATTCATCAGTTGACAAAAGAGCTATTCAGCGGTGTCAAGGAAATCATGATCACAAGTAGCAGCAGGTTATTTTGTAGTATGATTATGATTCCCACGAAGATGAGTTTCAAGTCATAAAAAATGAGAAGGATACTGCCCATTTTGCTACATGCTCATCAAAGATCAGTTTTGAGAGCTTGTACATGTACACATCTCCAATGGATGCAAACAAGGACTGCAGCAGCCGTGGAGCCTTCGCCTGTCAACAGATTAGAAAAATGAAACAGAGATTATAGATTGCTTATAGCTCTAAAAGAGAGCAAAAATACTGCAATCCCAAGCAAAGTTAAGCAGACGTAAATGAATTATCATAGAAAATCTGCATTTGCCCTTTCATCATTCAAAAGTAGACATATATGCCTTATCATAGAAAATACAGCAACCCCAAACAATTCTTCCAACCACCAACACAATCAAACATGCTTTGAAGGGAGCAACCATAGATCGAATGATCTCGGGGAAGAGGGAGACGACCAGAAGAATTCAGTTAAAAGTGGACGAGTAGTTGATTACCATGAACCAGGGGGTGTCCAAGCGAAGGAAACCCAAGACTTTATAGAGGAGAGCGAAGACCAAAGGATGGAGGTAGCTGCGAATTCCTTTCTTCCACTCCCAGGTGAGATGACCATACCTAATCACCATCACCGAACCAACCTAGGCGAATTAAGGGCAGTGGAAAGAAGATTGAAATCCCTATCAAGAAAGAGATCCAGGGTTTCTGACCCAAAGACGACACGGTGGGCAACCTCGAGCGACTGCCAGTGCTCGTCCGGGTTGAAGTAGGTCTGGATCAGCAGCGCATTGGCGACTCGGAAGGCGAGCGCTGCCGCCCAGATCCTCTTCTCCGACCACCACGGCGGACCCTTGGCAGCAACAGATTTACCCGAAGAAGAAGAGATCTCCTCCTCCTCCTCCTTTTCCTCCGGCCGTTGCCGGCGTCTTGGTGTTGGTCGCCCACGGTCGCTCATTTCTTGGAGGAAAGCACGGATCGGCGAGGAGGCGTAGGCAAAAACTGTCTTCGGGTTTATAGTGGTACAATATTATAGGATTTGTTGCGTCAAAAAATGATATGACAAAAATGTCCCCCACTCTTCTCCACTGCCGCCGTTCCTCTGCTTCCATCTCCACCCCCGGAACTCTCTTCACCCTCTTCTCCTCCGATCGGAATCGTCGTCACGGAGCTTCCGATCCCTCTGCGGCGTCTCCCTCACCATCTTCGATACCATCTTCAAGAACCTTCGTCGCCGACGCCGCCTCCGCACTCCCTCTTCTCCGCCGTCACTCGCCGCCTCCACCACCGGTACGTCACCCTCCCGGTCGCCCCCGACGGCCTCCTCTCCACCTTCCGGCCTTGGCGGGTGAGGAAAAATCTTGCGATTAGCTACCTGATTTTTTTACCTCCATTCTAGCTAAAGATAAATGAAATTGATGACCAAATAAGATGAAATCGATGTTTTGATTTCTCTGTGTGCGAGCGGCACAATTGCCTTTCGATCAGAGAAAGAGCCAATTCGATCGACGTTTTTCTTGACTTCTTGATTCAAGATTCAAGAGAAAGTATTTCCTGAAAGCAGGAAAAGGCATGAACTAAATAAACCCTAATTCATCTTACAGTTTGTTTATGTTGTATCCAATTCCCATAATAAGCAAATGTAGCACTTAATTGCCTGAAACCAGTGCATAGAATACAGTAGATGTGGGTAGTCTTGTTCTCCAATTTAGTTGGAAGTTTGGTGATGAGACAAGTTAAGATGTCTTCTGCCTTCAATGTGACATAGAGTAGTATTATTCTCGTTTATGCGTTAGAGAAGACCTATTTTTATCTTCTTTTTCATCTGTAACTTTGCTGAGATTACCTAATGCAACTCAGTTGTTCCATCTCAATATGAGAAATCAAAAGGAGAGCCTCACCGTATTATGTTTCCTTCAGCTGTGACCAACCTTGCACTTTGAGGTGGACAAGTAGAACACCAGAATATTCACTTTCCTTCTTTTTTCCTTCTCCAAGTTACTTGCCAAATTCAACCTTACTTACCTCAACATGGAAGAACAGTAGAAAATCCCAAGTTTTCCAATAACTTGTTCATAACACAATCTCGTGTTATGACATAAAAAACGAAGAACTGTTGATTCAATTTAGCTAAGTTTTTAAGTTGAAACATGTCTTGATATCTTGGTTAAATAAGTCATTAGTGAGATCTTTTGAACAGATATATGTATTGTCCAAAGTTTTGCTATATTGATTTTGAGTTCCATGTTCTTTTAGGATTATATATCACAGCTAAAGAGATTCTTGAGGTGTTCTTGATCCAAGTAATGAAAACTATATCTGGAATGGTGTCTAGATGCTTGTATTAATATCGAAAGTGTGGGGAAAAGTTTTATGATATCTGTTGGAATTCATCTTTGCTGAAAGTCTCAGAAACAAGTAAATGAAACCACCAGAATTAATGTCTTTCTGTCATGGAGGTGGGAGACAAATTGCTCTATAGAATCATTATGAGTTGATGCCACTGAGGCTGATAATAAGAGAACCAATAGGAATGACAAAAGAACCATGCATTGTTCTCTGAATTCTTCAATGCTGCAAGCATGATGTCTTACCAAGACTTGATCCAGTGAAGAAGGTTCATGGATGCATCTGACATTGACCTTGGAAGCCTAGAGGTGGTGTGCAGGCTCAGCTCAGCCACTTGGAGATGCTTCATGTATCCATCTGGCCTCATTGCAGTCCAATTGATCATCCTTTGCCACAGTGTTGAAGGCACCCGCAGGACCACCCACTTTGAAGAGGGGACCTGACTACCCATTGTGTGTGATCATTATTTCACAGGTATCTCCAACAGTTGCGACTGATGCCTTTGAAATGTTATTCTCCACTATAATTTTGACTTTTTTTTTTCCTTTCATCAATCTAATTCAGAATGTGCATCTCCTACATGCAAATGAAAGGGTATGAAACATGGAAAGCTGGGAAAAGCAGAAAGAGTAGTAGTGCAGAACATGAGGCCATCAGTGCGGAGCCTGAAAAATGTATGCAACTTCATATTCTTCCGTTTCGTGTCGTGTCGTGTCGTGTCGCAACGGAGCAATCTTAACGCAAAGAAAGACCGGCTGAAGTTCAGTTTCTCAGGCTTTAGAATGATATTCATTCCATGAAAGAGAGATATGGTTGTCATGATTTCCCTTCTACACTGGAAAATGTGAGATTTATCATCTCTATGATGAGAATTGTGTGCTGCATGTTTCCCATGTATTTGTCCTCCTTGTAATGAACTCACTCCATCATTGCAATCATTTGCCATGGTCCCCGTGAGTGCATCATGGTACATGCTTTACAAGGCAATTCTGAGGATCTCAATCCCTGTTCTTGTCACCAGCCCAACATGTTGCTGACATTTCTTTTTAGGTAGAATAAACAAACAAAGTTCTTTAATGGCCTGAAAGCATCAACAACTGGCCAACCATGCCACAGAATAAGATGGCTCAATGCAATGTTTGCTCAGGGATAGCATCCTTCTCCAAATTGCAACCTTGATAGATCGATGCTGCGATCCACCAGATTGCACAAGTCTTGGAACTAGCAAACCATAATTCTCCTCATTTAACCTCAACACACTGTAATATTATGCTGAATAAAATCATTACCACAAGACGAAGAAAATTCAGAGTCACATTCAACAAATGAGCCACAACACAAAACATGTGCACTCGAAAAAGACACGACTCGTCACTGACAACCATATGCTCGACCCTCTTCTCCCCTTCACACACCTATTCAATGGCCACAGCCCAGCAATGATTGATGCAGAGATTCCTAGAATCCTTCCGGCAGTGGCTGCTACGTATACAACTCCGTGAATCGAAGTCAAGCTCTCAGGTCCATCTCCTGCGTCCATGCGCCCTTCTCTTGGACGTGAATGTGCCAGTAGGTCTGTGCCACTGCATCTGGATCCAGGGATGCTGTCTCTTGCCCTCCTTTTGATGATCCATGGATTCTGCAAGGAGTTAGCACAGATGAGTCATGGCTCAGGTAGCTTCTCCTGTGCAGGAACCACTGACCTTGGTGCACCGACCACCCCATCGATGATTACATGCGCGATGTGGATGCCGGATGATTGGAACTCTCTTGCGAGGCACTGAGCCAATCCCCTCAGAGCAAACTTCCCACAACCTGCAGCATCATTATCGGCATCACAGAGGATTACATACAAAGGATAGAGATGTAGTGGACAAACAGTCTTTTACTTAGTTCACAGTAGCCTGCAAAGCCACGAATGGACGCCGAAGAACCAGTGAAGATTATGGTGCCTCGACCCCTCTCCAGCATCCCGGGAATCACCTGCAACACAGATCAAACGTTGCCGTGCATGATGGAGGTAGACGCATGGATGAGCTGTTGGTGCACGCTCACCTGCTGGGCGCAGTGGAAAGCCCCGACGGCGGACTCCGCGAGGGAGCGCACGAAGGACTCGACGGCGACGTCGGTGAATCTCGTGGGCTGGCACGTCGCGGGGGGCGCCTCGCATGCGGTGTAGGCCAGCACCTCGACGGAGCCGAGCGAGAGCACGCCCTCGAAGGCCTCGCGCACCGACTTGGGGTCCGCGCAGTCGATGCGGATGGCGAACACCTGGGCCTTGGCTTCCCGGGCGATCTCGTCGGCCAACCAGGATAGTTTACCTGCAGAGAGCGATGAAGATGAGGGAGAAGCACAAGGTCGTGTGGAAGAGAGGAGGAAGGCTCGCTTGCCGAGATCCCGGGCGAGAATGGCGACGGAGTAGCCCTCATGAGCAAACTTCCTGGCGACGGAGCGGCCGAGCCTGGGGCCGACGCCGACGATGGCGGCGATGCCTCTTGGGGAAGCTGAGCTTGACATCGGCCGCATATTAGCTGGCTGACATGAGGAGGATGCTTCACGCTTATGCTTGCGCAGGAGAGATAGGGAGAGGTGATGGATCAGCTGTTTGTGGAGACATGAATATATAGGCAAATTGCATCTATCTATTTATTTATATACATCATTATGATCGATTAACCATTTGATTATCGATTGGAACTTTAAATGAATTAATACCTTTCAAAACATTATGATTATAAGAACAATATAAATAACTGAGTTCATTTTTAACTCAAATTAACCAATATTAATCAATACGAAGATATTAACACCCATCTCTTTATATGCATTGTTCAGAGAAGAGACACGTGTGACTCACGTGTGCCGCTCCTGGTGTCGTGGTGGCCCACCGAGTCGGTGTCTACTTTACCGAGTGTTGGTTGGTCGGAAAGGAAGAGCAATCAGGAATAAAGGATGTGACGCAGCCCAGATGCGATCTAATCGAGGAGATTTCGGTCAAATCGAGTCTCCCAACCTTATCCCGATCCCACAACTGCGATGAACTTTTGCTATAGTTGATTTAGGGAGAGCTGCATGAGAGTGTGTTCATTGTTCGACCCCATGCATTTTGGTTTGAGAGCAAGTGGGTCAGCTTCCACAGGCATACGCTTTCTGCTGTGCAAGCATCTCTTCTCTCTTGCATGGGATCATTGAATGGCAACTTGATATTTATATAAATTATGTTTATAATCATAATTCAGCAAGAAAACATGCATTGTATAGTGTAGTAGTAAATATATATGGTTTTAAGTGAAACATGACATTTATAAAACATTCATTTATATGATTTTACTGTAACATCACACAGGTGATAGAAACATCGATAATTCCTACCAAAGAAGAGATAAAATGATCTTTTCATAAAATCAATGATATTGTTTTCAAAATTTTCAAATCAAGATATATATATATTGGTTATCATAGTATCTATCAAAACTAATACTTTGGGAACAACTCCAGTAGCTAAACATACTTTGTTTACATGCATGCAAAAAATGATGAGAACCCTAATCAGAATTGCCACCAGAATCTAGATTTGACACTACAGAGTAGAATGATCAGAAAGAAAAATATTGAATCAAGTGGATGGGATCCAGCTTAATCTTTAATGACATCTGCACACAACTGATTGATTAAATATCATTTAATATAAAAGACTAAAAATCTCAGTTTTGGATACAAAAGCTCATCTTATCTCCCAAGATTATGAAACATGTAAATTGTGGGAAAGAAAAACGAGAGAGAAACACATAGGAAAAGAGGAAGACCAGAGGAAGAGATGTTCTTTCTTTGCAAGGCAATAGAAGTTAACAACATTCAAGGACTGTGATCTATACTTAGACGAATCTTCAGTGAACAAGAGCCACAAGGAATGAGAACTGAAGCTGGCTTTGAATCAACAGATGAATGCGCACTCTCCGTATCCAATAAAATGCCCATCTCTCTGAGCTCCAATGAGGTGATTGAGAAATAGTCACTGCATCTACATTCATAGAAGAGCTCCTGCAGATCACCGACGGTCTCAACAGACATATCCCCCAATTCAACTTCATTGGCTGGAATCTCCAGTTATAGTTTGCCCTGGACTTGGAATCCGAAAGGACTTCCCATGCCTTTTGCACCTCTAGGAAATCTAGCTCATGATGATCCCTAGATGCATCATATTTTTTGTGCAGCTTATCAGGATGACAATTTAGAAGGGCGGATTTGTAACTTGCTTTGATCTCATCATAACTTGCATCTTCTTTGACTGACAAGACCTCATAATATGTCTTTTGGAAGAAGATTTTGCCGGTAAGAGACATGGCTAAAGCTTATTCTACAAACCTAACAGTGAATACAGAAAAAAGATTTATCACAATGAATGACATGAAAACATAAATCCTGTTGAATCTCATATTTTGATGATGAAACCAATTGATAAATGTTTATGATTTGATTTGTATTTTGAGTGACGCAGGATGCTTCGATCAGGTTAAGACATTTAAAACAAGAAGAATCATATTGGGCCGGTGGAACATATCAGAAGATTGGACGTCGAGTAGGAGGATCAATCGACGTATCGACAGAAGGCTTCGGGCCATGAGCTCGGGCATTGGGCCAAGAAGAGCGGATATTGCACCAAGGATATCGGAGTTGTAGAGTCAACTAACCGATTGGGTAATAGGTCGCAAGAGAGGACGATGCGTCGAAGAATCGGACGAAGCATCGATGGACCAATGACATGCCGGACAACATGATTCATGCTTAGGATTAATTGTCTAGATCAAAGTGTGTTTTTACATGTGCAGGATTAACTACAATAGCAAGGCATAAAGCAAAATGAAGTCCCAGAGTTAAGAACGTGATTTCGTTGGGAGTTCGAGAGTTCGTTGGAAGTCCGGATGTTCGTCGAAAGTTCTGCTAGAACCAACCGAGAAGTCCTGGAGCTTGCCAAAGAAGCTCATCGGAACTCGCCAAGAAGATCATCGTGAAGTCCAGGAGCTTGCCGGGAGTCCACTGGAACATTACCGAGAGATCATCGGAAGTTCGCCGAAAGATCGTTGGAAGCTTGCCGGAAGAAAACTTGACTTACAGTCCTGTTTAGCTTAGTAAATGTCTTAAAATTCGTAGTTAGCACATAATTGAGATTAGAATTAGGCCAACCTAATTAGAGGACAGTTGGGCCCAAGTTTGGGCTGGTTGGGCCAAGAAAAAGGCCTAAACAATGACCAAACATGTGAAACTGTCATGGCACAGTCTCCGAGACTATGTCAGACGGTGGTACTGCCCAGCACAGTCTTCTAGGCGGTGGTACCGCCAGACTAGGTGGTGGTACCACCCAGTGTCAAACTACAGGCGGTGGTACCGCCCATACCCTGAAATTTCGGGGGTTTAAATTTTAGGCTCCAAATTTGAATATTTTTGGGGCCTATAAATACCCCAGCTATTCCTGCATGGATTAAAAAAAAAATTTGAGCAAAACCCTGTAATTCTAAAATTGTAAACCTTAGAAAATTGAGTTCCTTCCTTCCAAAGCTTAGAGAGAGTTCTAAGGGAGGTGTGAGAGGGATACCTTGTAAAAGAGGATTGTAAATGATTGTCTCCTAAACCTGTGAAAAGGAGAAGAGGAGTGTAAAAAGGTAATTGGTTTTCGCCCATTGAAAGAAGACCGATAGTGGATGCCGATGACCTCGACGGAAGAGGAATCGACGAAGTGGATGTAGGTCACAACGACCAAACCACTGTAAAAATTTGGTTGCGTTTCTCTTGTGCAATTTACTTAACTGCAAGCCACTTTACTTGTTTTACATCCACTATGCTCTTCCGTACACTTTTAAAGTTAATACCTTTATAAAACGATTTTTCGTCAGAAACAGATTTAATCGTAATGAAGTTTTGAACCGACGTAAGTTTTACCGCTGCACTAATTCAAACCCCCCTCTTAGTGCCGACTGCTTTCCTAACAAATACATGATATAAATCAGGATAATAAATGTGAATATAAATCAGCATAATCAATGTCATAGTAAAATAAATTATTTAACAAACTTCCATAGTAAACATCTAGTAAAAAAGTTATATGTTGGTTTTATGGGGGTTAGCATTGTTCTTCGTCATGTTCACTATAGAATCTTTTGAAATTTCTTGCTTGCAGGATTAAACAGAGGTCTCATCCAAAAAGAAAGAAAACAGACGGTAGAAGGGAAGGAAACAAACAAATATGGAGAAAGAAAAAATGACATCACCAAAATGGAACGTGATATGCTTACAATCCAAATGGAAGTAGATTTCAACAATCCATAAACAAATATTATGAGTCAGTTTGTCAACTCCAACTGCTCATAAGTAGCTCATAATCATCTTGAAAATCTTAAAAATGCATAATATAACCTAAGTTCCAGCCATGTCAATCTTGTATACAATATATACATGTTTCATGTCTTCCAACAGAAACTAACCCCAAGTTTGAGCAATGACAATCTTGCTTATTTACATCAAAGTTACATGCGTCTGAATTGAGGCAAACAAGTGTGATTAGTTTTCAGTCAAAACATTGGACATCTCAAAGAGATCAACAAGCCTAAAGATGAGTTTAAAACCAATCATCAAGCTCAAGTTCAAAAAAATCCTAGCTAGTAAACTAGTCTAAAGCAGACTTCATAATGCAGCACAACATACGAGAACCAAGTGGTGAAGAATGACCATGTTTGGCCAGCCCCACATTCCAAGAATTGTTTACTCATCTATAGGTCCTTAATTTGATCTAGCTGGCTATGAAACTACCAAGTTAAAGACTTAACCAAGCCAAAGATCTAAATGGCCGCTTCACCTCTGCATCATTTGCTTACACTGAAGCAGTTCATAGGCCAAAGTATCTTATGTAGGACTGTTGCAACAACAAAGATATTCCACAAAATCAGAATGCAATAAACAAGGTTACAAAATAAAACAGCTCCATTTCTACGTTCAAACAAGCCTCAAGAAAAATTGGCTATTCTCATCCGAACCACCATATGTTCAAATATTCAAACATGTATGTTTCTAAGTATCAGTATCAATACACAAACATTTCTTTCAAGCGTGACCAAGATTACCGCCTAAGCGCCTGGGCTATCGCCTGGACTGCATTCATACAATTACTATGTCAGTTGTTTGGGGATCCCCAGCTTGACAGCTCAAGGGTTCAGAAACATGATTCATGATCAGCCACTCACTAAGAAACGATCAAGAAAAAGTTTAGAAAGGCCAAATTTTGGGCAAATTAGGGCACAGAACTGCGGCTCGGTGCATGGACGTGTCGAATATTTAGAACCGTGAAAGGGCTTCAACTCGGCCGCTCCAAATCGCAGGCCAAAACCCATCTATTTCAACTAATTCCGGCATCCAATAGATCAAAGAAAGCCGAAAAAAGAGAAGATGTAACCGTAGAGTGCAAGACACCCGCGTCGGGTTATTGCTCGCTCATGCCAACTACTCACCAACCCGTTCCGCCTCGCCTCCGTCGCCGCCACAGCACGAAAGTCGCCCGGGCGACGGTTGGTTGATTACCGGGAACGGAGAACACTAGGGCAACAGCGGCACCAATGGGTGCGTTGGGGCGTCCACTAACCGTTTGTTACATGGGTTAACGGGTCTAGACCCGTTAACACACCATTTAATAAAACCTCAACATTTGGCTCGCCACAAATCACATATACGTCCTTATATTTTCTGTGGTCTTCATATTTGCCCCTTCAAAAAAAAAAAAAAATACGACTAAATATTACACTTAGGAAACCCAAAAACGTGCATCTTAAAAGATGAGATAAATGGATAGAATAGCATGACCTGTTGAGGATCCTCCTGAATCAAGGAAGAGAGACAAAATGGACCCAACTTGGAACCCTGCACCAGCTTTTAGATGATTGCAGGTCTAGAATTGCCTCCATAACGATCAAATCCACAGCTTACTGCCACATCAAAGTGTGTTACCATGAAACCAAACAAATCTGTATCAAGCAGGAAGATGGAATACACAGAGAGGTTTACAGCTCTCTCAATTGTAGGCCAATACTGTCTGTACCTTGATAAAGCTATGACATAATATTCCGATCGACATCAAACAAAATTCAATCACAAGTAATTTCTGGAACATTTAAATTAACTGTCACCGACGTTCTTCATTGATAACTCACTAGTTTGCAGCTCGAGCAGACTTTAGTTGAGCTAAAAATCAAGTTCTCTCGGAGCAACCAGATGCCTCTCTCAAATGTAGAAGCAGCATAAAGAATACTACAGATAGATATATTATGTCATAGAAAAATGGTGGCAGCAGGATGAAATGGTCGGAAGGTTTAGATGATATGGTGAATGCAGGCAGCCAATGTTGCTATCTTGCCATATAGATCTGAAACATTTCCTTTTCTGGGTATTAGTGCAGCATTAAGGAAGGAGATGGTGCTAGTTATGCACCCACAACACCTGACATCCATGGCACGACTATGGGTGCATTGGGGTGTTTCTTCCTGTAAGATTTGGAATACTTATCTTTGAAGTTCAACCGAGGTTTTTCGGCCTGCATTCAAAGAGACCAAATAAGCAGCTTGAGATTAGGAAACAGGAAGATTTGCATGTCGGTAAAGACATAAATCTTAGCAAAAAAAGGAACCAGTAACATGTCAGAGATTAAGCGTTTAGAACCTTCCACCAATATATAGTTTCTTCCTAGCTGCACCTGTAACAAATGGGCAACAACACCTAACTACAAGATTACAGTTGTTTCCATTGAAATGGTGGCAGAGAGTCCATTGGTGAAAGAAAAAAATAGTAGGTTTTCTGAAATTAAACAAGGGACATTTGATATAAGTACAAATTATTTGGCAAAGACAAGGAAAAGTCGGAGCCAAAATTTCAATCAAATTTAGCTAGCATGGTTATACAGCCACCAAAAACCATGGAAAATAATAGAAAACAAAAATGGCAGTAATTTCTACAGGTTCTGCATAACAAGGGTTTTTACAACATAACGAGTGAGAATAGTCATTTTGAATATAATGATCAAACATTCTTAAATATTAGGTCTATTCCATTTATGAATAGAAAAAAACTGTAATATTCCATTTATTAGGTCTATTCCAACATAGGATGTAAGTGGCGGCAATTGGACAACATACATGTATCCATTCCCAAAGAACATCTTATGAGTAGTACTTGAAAACAAAATTTACTTGGTTCAGGCTTTAATCTCAATAAATATGATATTAAAGGTATTAATCATCTGTCACATCCTGGATTTATAAAAAGAATAATAAATCAGTAATTTATTATTCATAATTTACATAACAAACTCCCTCCTTTCTATTTTTCATTCATCTTTGAATTCAAATCCTTGTCCTTACAATAATATATATTCTATAAACTAGAAAAATGACAACATCTTCTTGGTAGGGTCACAAGCCTCTTCCACCCAAGCTTCAGATCTATTACACAGTAGTAGATTATTCTGAAAATAAATATAAAATAAAAACATATCAGCAACCACATATGTTGATAGGAACCTCAGAAAAATCATAAAAATAATCTTCAATATTCATGAAATATAAACAAAAATCAATAATTCAATAAGAAAATATATCTATTAATCATAAAACTTATGCATCAGAAAAATGATGATAATTTCTTATATAATAAACAAAATCATGCATCAGCCATATACAATACATACATAATAACAAAAGCGTACATCACCCGATGGTGTACTCTCCCAATAGCGGATGGAGAGGCATTCTATGGGATGGATTCCTCTCAACAACGGATGAAGATAATCCATGTCGCACTCCCAACAACGGATGAAGTGATATCCCTCACCCGCCCAAGTGGGGACACGTTCCTCCCAATAGCGGATGGAGGAACCGTCTAACCATCATGTTTGACGGCCCACCAATCCCCGAAGGGAATCACCATACCTGCCCTCGGCAGAGATACATAAACATCCATGATCATTCATTTACACTCATCCAATCACTCATGCATACATCAAGAAATCAATATGATTAAATATTATGAGAGATCATACTTGATGTAAATATGCTAGACTATGTTGCACTGTGATGGGCCCGTAGCTCCTTTCACAGGTTGCACTCCCAATGTGAACTACTAGTCTAGTCATATCTACTACATGATACTCATCATATCAATATCATAAACATAAGAAAATAGAAAACCAATAATCATTTTCAAATGACATCTTCAGATAAAACTTTTAAATTCATCAAATCATCAAAACATAAAACATCAATATCTCAATAGTCCTCAATCAACCAAAACCCTAATTAGAATAGCTCAATTGACTTAAACCAAACTCAATTCGATTATGATCTAACAGAACCAATATTAAATCCTTATAGAACTGGTCTAGAATCACCCTAGACTGGTCTAATTTAAATTTGATTGATCTTGATTAGGTCAAATATGTTTGAACTAGTCAAGTTAGTTTGGAATCACGCTAAACCGACTTTAACTGATCAAACCTGTTTGATTTAGTCAATTAATGAGCTCAAACCAATAGAGAGGGAGGAAATTGGACTATGTCGTATAGTGCTAACCCAAACCAAACCAACCCAACTGAGTCTTGGACGGGTCACATACACTGCATATACCTGTTCCAAGTACTAGGTTGAGTTGAGGTACGACAGGCTATATAAAAGGAGCGACGATATATCTAATACCAATCGCGTAGTTGGGTAGGCTTAACTTCATGAACTAGACTAAGTCTCACTTATAAGTTGGGCTGAGCCTTGCCATTGAATCAAGCCATGCTTGACTCGCGAGTTGGTCGTACCTAGACATATGAATTAGGATTGTATCTGCCCACATGGATTGAGTCGTACCTAGTCGCATGAGCTGGTCCATGCCTGACCACATGTTTAGGTCGTACATTACCACATGAGCTGAGTCATACATGGCTACATGAACTAGATCGTACCTAGCCGCATAAGCTGGCACATGCCTAGCCACATGGTTGGATCGTACCTTACCATATGAGTTGGGTCATACATGACCACATGGACTGGATCATACCTAGCCACATGAGCTGGACCATGCCTAGCCTCATGGTTGGGTCATGCCTTACCACATGGGCTGGGTCATACATGGCCACATGGACTAGATCGTACCTAGCCACATGGGTTGGGTCATGTCTGGCCACATGGGTTGGATTGTACCTTGCCATATTGGCTGGCTCCTACCCGACCACATATGTTGGGTCATGCCGAGTCACATAGGCTAGATTGTATTTGGTCACATGAGCTAGATCGTACATAACCACATGGGCTGAGTCGATTCGATCTGATCGATCAACTTAACTCAAGTCAGACCCCAATTAGACTCATCTTATCAAATTAGATTTTAATATTTAAAATTATTAAAGAATAACTCAAATACATTAATTAAAACTTTAAATTCATGATCTTAAATTTAAAACTAATTACATTATAGAAATTCACCCATAATTCTTGAAACATAAATATATCTAATTAAATAAATTAGAATTATTATGCTAATTCAAAAATAAGAATTTTAATAATTAAATCAATATTAAAATTTACTTAAACTTAAGAGATCAATATAAATCAAATAATCATTTTAACATCACAAATCAATTATCATTATTTACTAATCATGAAATTTTAAAATTAAAACATCATCATACATTATAAAATTATAATAATCTCAACATCAAGATTTCAAAACATAAATCAAAGCTAATTAAAAAGAAAGGATCCTATCTCTCTTCGATTATCCCTTCCTCGATATCATCTCCCCGAGAAGTTCTCTCCTCAATCCTCCCATTGTTAGGCTTGATGGGGAATGAGATAGGAGTAGCCCCTTTATATAAGAAAAGATGAGATCTCCCCGAAAGGTAAGATAGAAGTTAATAATAAAGCAATACATCATTTATAATAATTTAATTTTTATTTTTAATTTATTTTTCTTTTGCTTTCACACACAAAAATAGAATGTAAACTATTTACTTCCTAAATATCAAATCACTCGTTAGGAAATAAATTAATTAATAATTTAATTGATTAGTAGAATTTCTAACTTATCCATATGATTAAGGAAACTAAATTTAATTATTTCTTTAACTATAGTACACAGATATAGAAGTTAATAATAAAGCAATACATCATTTATAATAATTAATTTATGTTAAGGGAGAAATTATCGATGATTACACTATTTGTCTGGTGTCGACCATAATGGAATTACTGCCTAACCTCACAAATTGAAAGGGAACTATTGGGCAACGTAACTGCTGTGGGTTTGAAGGAGAGGAATGTGTTAATAGCCAGTTACTTGCACATGAGATATGGGATGCCATGTGGATGGTGTATAAACCATTAACCACCAGCAAAGGGAAATTATTTTGGAGACACCATATAGTTTTGAGCATAAACCTGTACAAATATCAATATCATAAACATAAGAAAATAGAAAACCAATAATCATTTTAACATCACAAATCAATTATCATTATTTACTAATCATGAAATTTTAAAATTAAAACATCATCATACATTATAAAATTATAATAATCTCAACATCAAGATTTCAAAACATAAATCAAAGCTAATTAAAAAGAAAGGATCCTATCTCTCTTCGATTATCCCTTCCTCGATATCATCTCCCCGAGAAGTTCTCTCCTCAATCCTCCCATTGTTAGGCTTGATGGGGAATGAGATAGGAGTAGCCCCTTTATATAAGAAAAGATGAGATCTCCCCGAAAGGTAAGTAATAATTTAATTGATTAGTAGAATTTCTAACTTATCCATATGATTAAGGAAACTAAATTTAATTATTTCTTTAACTATAGTACACAGATATAGAAGTTAATAATAAAGCAATACATCATTTATAATAATTAATTTATGTTAAGGGAGAAATTATCGATGATTACACTATTTGTCTGGTGTCGACCATAATGGAATTACTGCCTAACCTCACAAATTGAAAGGGAACTATTGGGCAACGTAACTGCTGTGGGTTTGAAGGAGAGGAATGTGTTAATAGCCAGTTACTTGCACATGAGATATGGGATGCCATGTGGATGGTGTATAAACCATTAACCACCAGCAAAGGGAAATTATTTTGGAGACACCATATAGTTTTGAGCATAAACCTGTACAAATATCAATATCATAAACATAAGAAAATAGAAAACCAATAATCATTTTAACATCACAAATCAATTATCATTATTTACTAATCATGAAATTTTAAAATTAAAACATCATCATACATTATAAAATTATAATAATCTCAACATCAAGATTTCAAAACATAAATCAAAGCTAATTAAAAAGAAAGGATCCTATCTCTCTTCGATTATCCCTTCCTCGATATCATCTCCCCGAGAAGTTCTCTCCTCAATCCTCCCATTGTTAGGCTTGATGGGGAATGAGATAGGAGTAGCCCCTTTATATAAGAAAAGATGAGATCTCCCCGAAAGGTAAGTAATAATTTAATTTTTATTTTTAATTTATTTTTCTTTTGCTTTCACACACAAAGAAAGTAATATAATATTCATTTCTTATTGTTCACACACAAAAATAGAATGTAAACTATTTACTTCCTAAATATCAAATCACTCGTTAGGAAATAAATTAATTAATAATTTAATTGATTAGTAGAATTTCTAACTTATCCATATGATTAAGGAAACTAAATTTAATTATTTCTTTAACTATAGTACACAGATATAGAAGTTAATAATAAAGCAATACATCATTTATAATAATTAATTTATGTTAAGGGAGAAATTATCGATGATTACACTATTTGTCTGGTGTCGACCATAATGGAATTACTGCCTAACCTCACAAATTGAAAGGGAACTATTGGGCAACGTAACTGCTGTGGGTTTGAAGGAGAGGAATGTGTTAATAGCCAGTTACTTGCACATGAGATATGGGATGCCATGTGGATGGTGTATAAACCATTAACCACCAGCAAAGGGAAATTATTTTGGAGACACCATATAGTTTTGAGCATAAACCTGTACAAATATCAGATCAACTCTATGGCCATATATAGGATGATATACGTCAACAAAGGGTTCACCTTGTATGTAGCAAGATGGGAAATTCCTCGAGCTCACAAGAAAAATTAGTCAGTTTTGATTAGAATGTAAAACTTTGGAGTGGAGGAAATTGGCATCCTAATAGTCACATTGAAACAAGTTTTGAATGGTTTGGTACAACAGACCCAACTGACTGATTAACCAATAAATTGGATATAAAAGTTTTGAATCATATGGCTAAGGACCATTTTATAAAAGTTATTAGGATAGTAGGAACTAAGATTACAATGTAAATTCTGCCTTGCTCATCCTCATTAAGCAATTGACATATGCCATTTTATAAATAAGCCATAAAAATTTCAATCACCAGTTTAACGTCTCAAATTTTGACAGGCTTCTTGCGTTGGTTTTCTCTCATATTTCCTATTTTGTGATTCTGTTTCCTTGTCCTAACAAGAAATGTGAAAAGGTGACACAAATCTGCGTTTCACTAGAGGAAGAATCTTAAATTCAGCAGCAGATTAATATAGCCAATACAGAACGTAATCATGCTTAAATAAATAAAACAGAACCTGCTTCAGCCAGCACTCCTGATGTTTGTGTTCATATATATCTGGTGAATAGCACCCAAACTCTGATGGGCAGTAAACCCATATATTGCACTTCTTTTCCCCTGGTTTTGGATGTTTGGCCTGATCTAAGCAAGCCTGACAACAATCAGCAGCGCTGTCTTTATGGTGGGTAAGCCCCCATCTAACAGCAGCTCCATCATAATCAGTATGAAGCTCAGCATGGCATTCAGGAGGCAGTGGTCGACCAGGAATTATCTCCTCTGCATAAGGGTGCATTAAGAGGTTTTTAAAAATAAAACAAAGCGGCGGTCCTATCCAGAATAAATTGAAAGCATCAGAAGACAAATATGAGCTCATCAAATTTGTAATATTTATTTACTGAGCAAAAGTAGATGCCTGACAGGGTTGAATCATTGAAGATAATATGGAAAGATAATAAGACTATAGACTCCAGCTGGCCAATATAGTTACCAAGATCCTGCTCATCTTTAGGTTTATCATTGTGTTCAGTGTGAATAACATCAGCTGGAATCCAGAGTCCAATTCCTTCCAAGAGCATAAGCCAATTAGACTCGAACACTCTTTTCAACATCTCTGCAAAACCATGGTCACATTTTGACAAAAATATAGAACAGCATATTAAAATTCATAAGCATCCAACAGAGGCAACATACTCGCTTCCTGGTAAGAGATGCTTGAATCTATATTTGATTTTGAAGTTGTCACCCTTTTAACTTCTTCTAGTTTCTCAATTCGCCATAAATCCACTGTTTCTGTTCAGAATATGCGACATATTAAATTACAAATGCATCACAATCGCAACAAGTAGACAAGCAGATGTAGCACATCATTATTTCATATTCCTATGTTCAGGCTACAGCAATGTCAACATTTATCCGTATACTTGTTTCATATTCCTACTATAATTCTAATACAACTCTAGAAGAAATGTAATCAGTAGACAATATCTCTGCATGCAAAATCAGCCAGCCAGCTGACACATACAATTGACTCCATGATACAATTAAATTTCAAAATACTCAAACATACAACTGGTTAACTTGAAATCTTATATTGATAGAAAGGATATGGTTTAAGTAATGTGGTTACCAAGAAAACACATTATGTGGATTAAGTTTTAAGTTCCTTGAGAAGATTGATGTTATGTATTTAGATTAGGTTGACGGTAATAACGTGCTTGTTATACTCGACAAAACCATAATGCTCTTATCTAGCAAATATCTGTTAAGCAGTGGTAGAAGTTAGAATAAAATTGATAATAGGTGATTTCAAATACCGAATCATTTTCACGAGACCACTATTATCCATCATTGTGATAACTGTATCCAAAACTTGGTTTTTGTGAATGCAGTAGAAGTAAGAAGTCAACCAGGATTATCGAGGCCATATCGAGTTATGTAATAATCATAGGAAGGATGTGATGGAGGAACCAGATTGGCCAATACTTCCAAGGGTGAGTACAGAGTCTCAAGCTTCACTTATCTGGCATGTCACTTGGAATAAGCAAGGAGATAGCTACATCTATATGCAGTACAGCTTGGTACATTTATCACTAAGGCCTCCCCAAACAGTCTAGTGGACTGATATTATAACCCAACAAGTAATATCTCAGGCCTACATGGTCTATCTTCCATTTAATTTTGATCCCAAAGTGAGGACTATAGATGGACTACCTACAAGTAATAAACTTCAAGATTTTGGGCATATCAAATAGGCTTCAAATTAGTATGGTGATTCTGATGACAAACTAATACATGGTCACAGATTGTCTTGAGCATATTCTGGAGTTGCTACACTACATTAACGTTGTTTGGACTTGGATGCTTAAGCTGCTAGAAGGTTACTCTTAAGAAATAAAGTGCACGGAGACCTAATTGGATTGATCATATAACCAAAGAGATTCTTAGACATATTGTTTATCTCAGGAAGGACTGGTTGCTTTTTGTGGAATTCAGTAATCATATAGCCCAGTTGGATTGGTGGAAAAGGAAAACCTTGTTCTAGGTCTAGAGGGCTCCTGTGATCATCCATTCTTTTGTGTATTCCTAGTTGTTTAGCGATCACACTCCGATTTCAAATGTCACACTTGATCAAATTATAAAATATATAGGATCTATCTTCGGGAAATAAATGGCAAACATGAAGGACCTCCATTTAATTGGATGGAGACAAGTTAAATTTTGCCATATGGTCAACATTTTTATCTACAATTATGATAATCGTAATCATAACCTATCAATTATGATGGCACAAGCAACTGTGTCATTTATCAATAATTTCATTTTCATTTACCAAAATTAATTAGTTATTTCCAGACTTCAAAAAAAAAAAAGTAAAGATGATTGAATAGCAAAACGTGAAAATAGTTTAAATTTATAGGAATCTGATATAAAATTCTGAAACCCTAATTGACATGTTGGTGAGTTATCTTGGTATCCTAGGGAAGTAGTCGGACAAACAATTTTTTTTTTACTTCTGTTATTCTATCCTTCTCCTTTTTATCTCTCTTTATCATTCTCTTTTTCTAAATAAAAACAGTTGACATACTTTATGCTGAAATGGCATCTGCATGGTGTGCATTGGTGGAATAAACTATGAGAGACTGCCAGCCGTTAGCCGACACAGGTTGTGTTGAAGAGACTCTAAAACTTGTTTAGTTATTGGTGCCTTCTTTAGTGAAGAAATATGTTCACTTGCAAGGTCATCAGAAAGATTCTTAATAGGCTAGGCAGATGCATTACCCAGGACAAGGATCTTTGGGTTGTTGATATGCCCTTAACTAAATATTATACTTGGGTTGGTACAAATGAATCAGTTAAGTTGTTTGGTACATAGGGTTAGGATGTTTTGATCATCCTAACTCATCAGCTATGCATTTAATTATTTTGAGACCAAAGCGGTAAAGAACATGAAAGTTCAAAAATTCTGTTATTGTACAGTGTTCTCATTGTTTGAGATTTCATGGAATAAATCTTCTGGACTCCAATATGGACTCTATATTTAGGTTGTGTTCTATGAAAATGAATAAAAGTTATGTGATTGCATTCCCATGGTTTCTTGGGTGGTGTACCAAGAATTGACATAACATGAACAGATATGGAGAACTAAGACCACAGTTACAAGCGACGCAGGACAGTCCCAGTAAATATGCCAAAAAGCAAAACTGAAGTTATAGCCTATTTGGATGCTGATTAAAACCTTTAGATGGACAAAGTAATGCTTGGAAAACTATGTGAAAAGCAGACTGCACAAAGCTTTATGTGTGTTCATACAAAGAAGTATTCATATATGCTGCTAAGGGGATTCAGATCAAAATCTTGTTGTAGCTTAATAAGATGATTAATATTAACTAAAGTAGATGAGATAGTTTTTGGAGTCGTCAACACCTGCCAAAGCCAAATCTTTGATCCTACACACAGTGCACATATAGCACAGATGAAAGGACTTCGTTGTTTTGGTAAAATCTAAAGGACTTTCACAGTTAGAATTTATAATGAAGGACCTAACCATATAAAGTTAGATCCCAATCAAAATCTAAGACTGAAGTGGAATACGATGCTTCAAATTGCAAAACAATCAATTGCTCAAGGCTATGTGTTTTTCGGTTCACTGGACCATTAAATTCTCTCTTTTGATGAACAAATAACCAAATCAAGATGTTCACGAGAAAAATATTTGACCCAATCAAATGAAAGGATCACCCACCTCGTTGTTTTGTCACATTGGTGTCAACACTGTCACCTTGCAGCCTCTGCAGAATTTCATTCGCCAGCTTCTGCTTCACATTTTGCGGCAACTTCAATCCCCTCTTCTGTTCTCTGGACAACTCCTTACTCAGTTTCCTCACCTATTCTCACCCAGAAAACAGGCCAATCAAAGACCCAAACCCAAAAAATGAGACACAGGCGATAAATTGCACCAACGCGCTTACCGCTCTAACGAGCTCCACAGACTCCGCTTCTCTTCGCACCCTAATCGATTCTTCTATCCTCTCAACCTGATCCACTAGAAAATTTCCACAAAGCAGCAGAAGTAGCGATTAGCCAAATGCAAAGAAGCCCCAAAACAAATCGGCCTCTCGAACTACCAAACGGTTTAAGCGAGAAAGGAGCCATCTTTGTACCGGAAAAAAGATTGCCGTTGAACCCATACGAGGGAAAGAGGAAGAACGAGGTATCGAAAGATCGGAGCACGAGGAGCGCCGCGACGAGGTTGACGCAGCAAGCCACGACGGTGATCCGCTTAAAAGAGCAGCAGCCAGACTTGCCGCGGCCCCTCCCCCACCCTCGCCATCCCTCCAACTTCGCCTTCACCGCCCTCATGACATCGTATCTTCGCTGCCCTCCTCGGCAGGTTCCGAGCGTCGGTCGATCAGATCCTATTCCCGCCAATGGAGAGGGATCTGGGAACAATGGGAGGTGCGGAGTAAGGACGGCGGCGGTGACGGGTCCGCAGGGGGCCTTATTGTCGTCGTCGGAGAAGCTCGCGAGCCGTTCGCGCTTTGCTTTTAGACCGGCGAATGGAGACCCGGCTTTGGACGTGCGACCGACGGGAAATAGAGTTCCTACGCTGCGGTGAGCGTGGTGGCCGAAATGTGTGCTGGGAAATATAAATCAGCTGCTTGGAGTCGACCACGCTCTACCTCCATCCCATCCATTGGAGGTCCTTCCTGGCGGGTCCCACTGTACCGTACTGAGCAACTGTGATTTGTGTTTCACTTGTGTGCAGGAAATCCTGGGCCCGACCTGGCCCGATGAGGGGTTTCTTGACACCGCTTCCGATAACGAGGCGGGTAGGATGAGCTGCCCGAGACATGAATCCGTCTCCTTTATTTTGGGACAAAAAATTATACAAAATTACTTAATTCATCTAAATTTCAGTTTCATATATATATAATATATATATATATATGTATGTATATATATATATGTATTTATGTATGTATATGTATGTATATATATATGTATATATATGTATATATGTATGTATATATATAGTCATTATGGTTTATTTATCATGGTATCGGCCATCGGCCTTGTTAGAGCGATTGTAGATGGGCCCACCAAAAGTAATGTCTTAGGTTTGATATTGGACTTGGGCTTGACTAAAACTTATGTCTCTTGGGATTTGTAGATGGGCCCACCAAGTTTAAGCTTTCACTGCCAATCAATAGCCGCGGAGTGTCTCCTAAGCCTGGCATCCGTCCTCCCTTCCCTGTAGAAGATCCCAAGCATATCCATCCCTGCCCGTCCTCTCCCTCCGTCTCTCTGCTTGAGAAGGTAAGGCCGTAACAAAGGACGGAAAGAGAAGAGTGATATCGCCGCATCCATTTATGCCGCAAAAACTTACAAGAGGAAGAGGATAAGCGACTACCCCCATCGCCATGACCTCTATCTCGGCTTCCTCTCCGCCTCCCCCTCATCTCCTCCGCCGTAGCAGTGCCTGTGCCCGCCCCTCCTCCTCGTTCCGGCTTATCCCCTTCCGGCCCCTCCCCGCTCCACTCCCCCTCGCTTGCGTCGCCAGCTCCGAGGGAGGGAAGGTCAAGAGCCATGCCGCCGACAAAGATCCGACCCTACTCAGACGGCCCTTGACCTCCTCCCCCTCGCCGGAAAATGGCCGGGACTCCACCTTTGACTCGCCCGTGGAGGCCCGGGGAAGAAACGGGCGGCGAAAGGACGAGGAGTGGGTGGACTGGGAGGATTTGATCTTGCAGGACACCGTGCCCCTGGTCGGATTTGTCAGGATGATCCTCCACTCTGGAAAGTAGGTGAATGGATATTCCGACTTAGATTATTTAGATTGGATTTCGGAAGCCTATCACCTGGTTGAATTCATGTTGACCTTCATTTTACTTAACCAATTCCGTGTTCGCATTAGGATTAGGATTTAGTGAATAAGCAGAATGGATGCATTTCACGCTTCATTCTTCTGCTAAAATGGTTCTCAAACAGATGCAGCATAAAATTAGGCTTTTTGTGTATCGAGGAATGGAACTAATGAGATGTATATATCCACTAGCATATGCTCTATTTATCTATTCTGACACCGCTCTGTTCTCAATTTTTCAGTTGGTAGACCCGAAAATATTCTAATCTAGGATTGTGGCATCACACCAAATATGTGTTTTATTTAACTTGTTTGTAGTATGACCAAGCAAAGAATGGTTTTAGGATGATTAGGCCCTGTCGTCGAGTCATGGATCAAATTCTCTTTTGCAAGATGCATGTTAAAATTTGAGAAGAAAAAGGATCAATTTGTCAACACCTGAAAATTAAGATAGGAGATTTGGATGCTAAAACTAGTGAGATAGACATCAGAGTGGAAACAGATTATGGCATTATGAAAAAAGATGAATTCATTAGTTTTGATTAAAAGCCTACTTATAGGAATTGGCTATACATTATGAATTTCATAACAAATTTATTTTAGACCTACATACCAGGAACTGGCTGCAACCCGAGTTCGATAACCTCCATGACAGCTTAGAATTGTTAATAATTTACTTGGAGAAATTAGTACACAATTAACCGTGAGATTGTATGTCTAAGCTATAAACATTAATTTTGACCAAAATTGGTGCCTATTATATGGATACTATGCTGATTCTGTGGATCTGGTAATTTCAGTTCTACCTAACCCACACGAAGCCTGCAAGTTGTGTATTGAGGTTGCAATTTTGACATGAGCCGGTCATATTATAGGGACAACTTTGAGTTGACATGTTTTATCAAATGGGTCTTTTTTGGATAGTTGAAAAATTTTGGTCAAGCAAATTTATTAATGATTATGTTTCAACACAAATTAGTACCTAATTTTGTAGTTAAAATTTATCTTTACCTACCAACTTCAACCATTTCTGTGCCACTAGAATTTGATCAAAGAATTCAAGTCATAGCCATAGATACTTGATCATCTAGCAGGTATGATTGGATCCAAATTGTGTTCTCTTTTTTATTGTGGAAAACAATTTTATCTGTAGCGGTTTTGACCCTTTATTACCCTTATAAAGATGGCCTTATTTTTGAACCCTGGCCTCGTAGTTACAAAAATTAAAATGTAAAGGTGCATTTCCAACCCAACCTGCTTCTCACTCTCTCTCATGCTATTGAAAAGAGAAAATATCCAACCAAAAATAATCTCAATAAATTGCACCATTGATGCACATTGAATTCCAATTTTTGCATGTGTTATTTTGTTTAGATATAAATATCAATAGTTTGTCATCCCATATTTCTCCCTCTCTTATCTCTTCGGGTTTTGCTTACTTATCTTAATTGTGTCTCCTGAATCTTATGAGTTTTTTCATTGGATTTTATGCTAAAGAACCATCTATGTATATTTTCTTCTTAAAAATACCTTCTGATAATTGAATCAAGGCCTCATGCATGGATGAACAGTTCTGCCACTAGAAATTAGGATTAGAGACTATAGGAATTCATCTTTTATTCATGAGTGTGAAGGAAAAGTCCGTTTCTGGCAATGGAACTAAAAGATATTATAGTGTAAATAGACATTAAGTGGTGTTATCCCATGCTTATTAGAGGGAGATTATAACAGAAGAATTTGATATTATAGTGCTCCCAAAGATGTCATCCCAATTTTTGACACTAGTTGACTGATCAGTCTCCACAAATGATAGATCATTAAGATCATCTCTGTGCATCCGTTAAATTACTGTATATTTATATCTAGAAGCTGCAAAATTAATGAACTTGGACCTAAGAAAGCATTTCTTTACCTAACAAGCAGAGGAATACTGTATTGTCAGAGATAATAATTTGATGAACTGCAAAATTGTAGTATTAATTGAACATTTAGTACAAAAAAAATTTAATGTCACATGAAATTTTGTGATCTTAAATGTCCATATTATAATATGAACTATTATAGTGCAATCAAGAGATGATATTACAGTTGCAGGCAAAACCTGTTTAGTTTGAAGTTCTAGATTTACAAATTTTCTTTGCAGATATGAGAGTGGTGACAGACTCAGTCCAGAACATGAGAAGGCGATTCTAGAAAGGTTGCTTCCATATCATCCAGAGTTTGAAAAGAAGATAGGATGCGGAATTGATTATATCACGGTACAGTTGTCATCTTTCAGTTAAGTCTCATTCATGTATTGTGATATTAATTTTGGTTAGTACATAATTTGTATAAAGGTTGATGCATTTGCTATATTGTCTTCATAATTGCTTCTTCGTTAATGATATGAGGACCTATATTTCATCAAGATATTTGATGCTTTATGTTATCTACTTCAAGGATTTCCTTACCACATACTGCTGCTGAGCTGACAGGACAAACTGGTACTGCTGTCGGTATGCTCTGGAACATCCTTGTTCTGACACAACCATGATAGGAGGGGAGAAAAAGAAAAAGAGAGGAGGGAGGGAAAACCATAGGACAGAAAGAAAGGAACCACATGTTCGTCAACACATACAATATACCCATCTGTTTACATCCGATGGTATTCCTTGTCATTGGCAGTGGAGCCTTGTTCACCAGTAATGGAAGTGCTCAATAACCAGTTGAGTTTCTGTTCATCTGCCTTCACTTGAGCCAAAGCTTAAATCTAGCATTGGAACAATAGGGCCCAACCAGTGTTACTTAACCAATCTTGATTGGTACACGATGAACCGGAAACTTACTTTCTCCGAGAAGGTAAACCAGTCTTTAATCCATGACTAGTACATACTAGGTGGTATATATAAAATGTAGTAAAACAGGACTCGAATGGCACTTGTACTCTTTGAACTTAAAATGGAACCCTCAACTGCTGATGCATTATATGTGTAATCCTGTTTATCCCACAATGTTCTAGGAAACTAAATACTTTCTGTATTTCATTGATCGGCTATCTTCAGTTTTATCTTGCATCGATCTTAATTATTATTTTTACAATGATGTGCCATAGCACAGAGTGTATCCATTTGATAAATGAAAAACACATTCTCTTGAACCTAGGTTGGTGAGAACCAGTCAGCATTTGTTAAAAGTTCCTACGTTATTACAGACATGGTTTGACCAAAGTTGAAACAATTAATTTCTAATTTTATCTTTGTTCAAGCCTTAGCAATGCCAGTTCAATCTGCTTTGCCAAAATTTATAACAAAAGTCATGCTATAGAAAAGGGATAAATAAGAAAGAAATCAATAAAATTTAACCGGTGAGCAATTTGAAGTATTTAGTGTTTTTGGAGATTCCTTTATGCATGCTTGAGAGTTACTACTGAAATAATCAATTTGTGATAATTGTTTGAAATGTTTAAAGATAAAAAATTTCATGTTATACATCAACATTACTCGTATAATCCTTCTCAAGACTTTTTAGAGAAATTCTTGTGAAAATTCAAAGAACCAAAGAAATGACAAACTTATAGGATAGAGCATGCCATGCATATAACGACTCCGAGTTTAGGCAGAACTTTAGAAATTATCCTCTTTTTTAATTTGACATATAAAATAATGTGGAGTCTATGCTGAAATTGGGAAATTGTCCCCAATTTCAACTCATTCCCCCTTAAAAACTTAAAGCCTCTCTTTACTGTTTCAATAACTGGGTTTGCCCTGAGATGTTTGAAATAGTATATGGAGAAAAGAGATGCTGGAATGTAGAATTTGTGATTGGTTTTCCTGTTACCAACTGACTCTTTTTTTTTTTTTTTGTATCTACGATACAAGCTGTAATGTTCCAACTATTTGTGATCATCTACATGGATTTTTTTCCTGCCATTGAGCTTGTCTTCTTTGTATCTAATTATTGGATAATGTGGGAAAGGAAACCTTTGATGATTTGTTTAGAAAAAGAGCATGTATATGAAGATATATTTAAATCCCATATTTATAGATCTAAAAATTAGCCCAAAAAGTAGCAACTACAAAGAGAATAAATCCACATTCCTGATATATATAATAGAATTAAAAGGCAATTCTCCTCCCTTTTCCCACATAAGAGAGTTAGAAACTAAACTTCACAACTGAACACCTACCATCTTTCATGCAAAAATCCAAAGATACAAAAACAAAACCCTAAATCATCTCATCGTAGCCCTAGAAATATCATCACTGTGGCCACCGATAGCACAACCGCCACCACCATTTGAATTTGAATGATTTAGTAAGACAATTTCATTCCATCTTTTTGCAAAATTTCACACAGAGATAGTCATAATTGAGATCCAGACGTAGATATGTAGTTCACGATGCACTGAAAGCTTCAACTTGTGCTAACAATGATATACTTTCTCTCATTGCTGCTCTACTTCTTAAATGCCATTATAGAGTGAAATGAGAATATATAAAATTGTTGAAAGTTCAGCCATGTTGTATGGCTTGAAAAATTGGATAGTTGAGATGCTACATATTTAAAAAAAATTAGTGTCGCTAAGATGAGGATGATGAGATGGATCTGTGAGGTTCCTGTAAAGTCAAAATTAGCACGTTTACATTTATGAACAATTAGGGGAATCAAAGTTGAGCATGAACTGAGGTGAAATTACTCGGATGTAATGGATAATGAGCATGAAGTTGTGGTAAAGGAAGAAATAAGAAAACTTTATCTTAAATGTCTTATATTTATTGTCATGTAAAATTGCCTGTGATATACTAATTGTTACTTTTAAACTGCATCTTGTTACCGTGCAGTGACGTTGTGGTGAAACATCAGGATGTAAGTTTCGTAACTTGTTAAGATATGTTCATAGAGAATCATTTTTTCACACACGTCAAGTCATGAATCTCAATATATTTTATGAATATATGGAGACCCACAAGTGATGCTTTTACCAAGTGTGTTCAAGCATTACATCTTAATCCTATATAAACTGAAAAATACAGATAGGTTCTACATAGAGTTCATGAGATCAATCTAAATTGTACATCATCAATATAATGTTCGAAAAGCATAGAATGACTATCTCTCAAATAACCGTCAATAATGCATATAGAGCTTCAAGTGCACCAAAATATCTAAATTTTGGTCCTTTTACTATTTCTAAGATAATCTAAGTAAGGTCTCAAATCTGAACCGTACTGATTGGTGCAGAAGCGGTTCACCTAGTACCAGTTTGGAAACATATAGCTAGATTTTGGTATAATACCATGCATTTCCATTTTTATTATTTTATTTAATGATATTGAAAAGTTTAAGTCAGTATATTGCCCAATACACTGTTATTGTACTGGTCCAGCAGGTCACTGATACCGGTATTGGACCTAGATATAAATCCATGAACCTAATGATCATAATTATCGTCCACACATTCTTATCTTGGCACCATACTGGAGCTTAAAGTTGAAAACACTGAGACATTTAACAACAATTTCTGATTAGCTGCCTTGCAATTTCAAAGTTGAAAACACCGTGAAATATTCAACAATGTTTTACAGTTAGCTTTCCTTGTAAGCAAGCACCAAATTCTATGCTGGGAAAATATAGAGAAGAGTTGGTGGCAGGTGGGAGGATTCACATTTTAGATTGTTAAGCTTTTGCATCATAGGAGAAAAATACAAATACATTTTAGATTGCATGAGTAGATCTAGAATAAGAAACCTGGCAAGCTTTGGTGGCCAGTAATTTTTAAAGTGTTCAAATAACCTACAGAACCAATTGAATGGGACACTTATGCTCCTTTAAAATATAAGACATTCAACTGAACTTGATGATCTAAAAATGTTTGGAGATGTCAATGGCTTGTAAACTGCATATTCTTGTTTTCTATTTGTGATGGGGTACATTATTTTCTGTGTCATTTAGATCTTAAGAACTTACTCACGTTGCAAGCTGAAAGCAGTTGAGAATTGCTGTACACTTTATAAACTGACTTTTTTTATCTTAAGTAGTAGTAATCACTAACTATACACCTGGATCTTGTGTTCTGAGATCAGTGTTTGTTGATTAAGCTCTTTATTTCTTTTGATAGATAGGGTTTCATCCAGATTTTGAGAACTCTCGCTGTTTGTTCATCGCACGGAAGGATGGGGAGTTGGAAGATTTCTCATTTTGGAAGTGCATAAAAGGTTTCATAAGGAAGAATTACCCTCTCTATGCAGATACCTTCATCCTGAGGCATTTCCGAAAGCGCAAATATAATGAATGAAGTAAAGGAAGCTTTTCCTCTGCATGTCAATCTTAGTACGCTTGATGTATTTCAAAGTTTTTTACTGTAGTGATTCGTGTATCTAATTGTCTTCACCGCCAAATATTTTAATTTTTTTCTCTTATTCTGGCTGAAATATTGCCCATTTAGTAAGTCGATAATTTGTGGCACGATAATCCTTAAAACTAGCATCACAAGTCTGAGTAATGGCATCTGCCAGCAGTGAAATGCTTTCTAGCTTGTACATGTGTGTATGGGCACGTGCGCATGTGCATAAGAGTGCATGTACGTGTGGTGGGCGTGTGTGCAGGTTTGTGCGTGTGGGTGATGCGGTTGCCATCGGTTGGGATGGCTCCAAAACTCTCCATCTTTGTATGCTATTATGACGATGGCCTCAAAACACGCACGCTCGTGCACGTGCGCGTGTATGTGTATGTGCATGTGTGCGGTCGCCAGTGCACGCGTGCGTACGTTTTACGTAAGATAGGGATTATAGAGAAATGGTTAATACGATTGGTTCCAAACTCTCCTTTCGTCCAATTCATGGCGACTGCAGAGGGGAAGCTCGACGACACATTAAGCATACAGTATAGCATTAGAGTAGCAGAATCGAGTTGAATGGTTGGGAAGGAGGTAAACAACTGTTGACTGAATCAGTGGTACGAGTCTATCGGTCATGAAATGCATTTAAGACACATAAGAAAAGAAAAATACCAGGCAAATTAAATTATTCAACCCCAAAATTCCAGCAAACATCATTTGGCAGCATAATTCGTTTGCAATATCTGAGTTACTGCAATGAAAAAGATGGAATATCACCCACCATAAATAGATCACTCATTTGCCAAGACTAAGGAACTTGATGTGATCTAATGGAGAAGCATTAACAAGAAATTGGTAATGCTATAAGAATTTTCTTCACGTGAATGATCTTCATAGGTTGAAGTAAGGTTCGTCGTACCGTACCGTACCGATGTTTCGACCTAGGCTCGGTACGGTACAGTACCGGTATACCGAGCGGTACATCAGGGCGTACCGAGCGGTACACCATGGTGTACCGAATAATTTTATATTTTTTTTCATACTATAGCAGTGCTACAGTATCACTGTAGCATTGTAGCGGTACGGGGCGGTCCGCGTACCGGTAACCTGTCGGACCGGTACGTACCGCCCGGTACAGGCGGTACACTTCGGTATGGCAGACCCTGGGTTGAAGCAAGGTTTGCATTATCACTCTCTACAATTTGATATGAATAATAATTTATCAATGTAGGTATATGTGATAGGGCGTATTTTGGCTCAAGACACGTCACAGCCAATGACAGATGTCAGGTCAGAATTCATACCAAGACACTGTTCGGTACGTCCATCACGCCAACCCGTGGCGCTGTACACGCCAAGTCAGAGCCCATACCTAGGCGCTGTTCGGTACGTCCATCGCGCCAACTCATGACGTTGTACACGCCAAGTCAGAGCCCGTACCAAGACACTGTTCAGTATGTCCACCACGCCAACTCGCGTACGACCGACGCTCGTACAAAGGTATAAAAACCCTTGGCCGACACCTGGATAGGGGGGTGGGGAAAAAAAGGGAGAAAAAGAGGAGAGACCCAATCCACTAGTGACTGAATCATCGAAGGGGCCAAAGTCGGGAAACACCCGACGAATGTCTTTTTTACAGGAGAGCTGTCATCCGTAAGCTAGAAGACGCTAATCACAGTCACTCCTAACGCACGCAGCAACGGTCGATCGATCCCGGAAGCCAGCTCAACCGACCAGAGACTCCCGACACTGCCCGTGAACCAAACTGTGCTGACTCATCAACTACGACACATCAACTCATCAACAATATGGATGTTAAACCCAATGGTGTGTCCCTCCCTCGTATTCGACGATACAAGACCTATACCAAGTAGTTTATTTTTAGTTTTTAGATTTTTAAAAATTAGTATACATGATATACTGGTGCCGACTGAGCCTGTCTGAGTCCTGACTATTATACTTTTGGTACACGAATTTGCAAACCTAGTTTTGATGAACCAAAATCTGCTTCATCATATTATGAAAGCAATATATAGATAGGAACAATGTCTTAAGATTGCATAACACCTCAAGTTGCTGTGAGAAAAATAAAGATTAAACCAATTGCAGAAATCTCAAGTTCAATTGAGCTCATGGATGCCATTTTTACCATTTAGGCACCATAATTTCATATTGTTGGAATTAACAAATCAATGATGTCAATATTCTGCAAAAAAAAAAAAAAGTCCCTGAACCAAAATAGAGAACATCCTTTGAAGTCTTTTCAATTTCTTAAAAAGAATTGCACAACAGAGTACATCATCAAAGATAACCTAGATGAGTTTCTTCTTCCGAAAGTAACTCTTCAGGTGCCACGACTGCAAGATGGAGACTACAATGCAAACACCAAGGGACAGAATACTAAACAATGCAACCCTTGCATTGGTCGTCTCGCTCACTTCCCTCATCAGTGCTTCCCTGAAAGCAGAAGAACATAATTGAAAATTAACCTGTGGTCAGATTGCAGGTTATCACACGGCTGCATGGTGTATTTTAACAACAATATCACCTCCTTTTGAACTACCTGGACTTGAGATAAAGCAGGTTCGCATGAATTGCTTGCACTTCTGCTTCTAGTTTTGTCAGCTCCAGCTCTACGCCCTAAAGTTAGAGAACTCATATCGTAATTGTCACAAGTGGAATGCATCTCAAATTGGAATTAGACATCCTACGTTAGGAAGGATGAGACTGTTTTAAGTTGTCAATGCTCACCTCAATCTTATCCTTTTTGGCAACCGAATCCCAGTCCTTTGCTGCAATTCCTATCTTCCAGTCAAGGCTAACACTTAAACCTACATCACTGTTGCCGCTATCTATCCAGAAACATGCCACGTAGCTGCCAGCCTCAGTAGTTGTGAACGCAAATTGACCTGCTGAAACATGCTCTTGGTTGTGAAGTGTGTTCCCATATGGAGATGTAACCTGCAAAAGAGCAGTTCAACCTAAGAAATATAAGGAACAAATACATACATAACATACAATCAATATAGCAATAATCAATCCTATAAATTCCATATATGCCTCCCTTAAATCTCAAACATCCTGTTTATGTAATTTAGGTACATCAATGGGGGTTGATGAGTTCAGACCTGCAAAAGAGGTGGGATCTAGTGATGTTATTGGTCCTAGTAAAAAGAATATTAAGACATCATTTTTCATGAGTTTGAATACCACTTAACTTCTTATGACCGAAGATAGGAGCCTAATCTTTTATTCATTTCTTTCATGTCACCTTCTTTACTATATCACGATATAAGTGGGAGTCACAGCTAAACTCAGCCCCAACTCATGTCACCTTCTTTTGATCAAATCAAGCTTTAAACTCTGAGGTGCAGGTGTCTCACTGGTCACAGATAAGATGAACATACATTTGATACTTGAGAAGCCATTGGAATGCTCAGAAAATGAGAAAATTAACTGATAGCCTGAGGTCACACACAACAAGATTCCAGAAGGCTAAAATTTTCAGTTTGTTGTAGATTCTTTCATGGGATTATATGGGGTTCATCAGGTTTCCTAGACTTATAAGAAAAGCAGGGGAAGATAGAAAAGTCAATAAAGGAGATATTAGGGTCATTAGTTGATGATCAAATGAAGAAAGGAACATTATCATGATCCATTAATGGCTCGATGTCATCTCTGGATACATTCTTTGGTGGAACAAGATGATCAATGCTCTTGCTTGTTGAATTCCTCAGAAATTGTGGCATGGCAGTAGGATTGTGGTGATTTTGATCTTGCTTCCCCATCACTGAATGATTCTTTCTACACAGATATTGGCGCTTTTCATGTATATTCAAGTTTAGGCCTTCTCATTGATAATTAAGCCCTAAACAGCGACACCTCTGCCATCCGTATGAACGGAGGAACGCACTGGCAAACATTGGTTGAATGCTTTTCTTGCTCTTTTGATCTAATTCAAAGCATCATTCAGCACTTTTACCATCTGCAAGTGCTCTGAAAGGATTGCTGCTACAAAAATCTTTCTCCTTATACCCAAGCATCAATACATAGCATAAGAACAACATTTCCCTCTACTGGAAACTTGCCAAACTTTACCCCCCTCAATCATAAGCAGATATGCAATTCCCCCACCCATTCCATAATTACCAATGGCTTGCAGCTTTAACAGATCAACAAAATAATAAAAGAGGGCATAAAATCTTGACGCGAACATGAGATCGAAGGATTAAACTTCATCGATCGATCATGTTTCCGATCAAGAACCAAAAGTAAGGGCCGGCCACAGAGATTAAGAAAAGATCCAAAATTTAAGGGTCTGGGGGCGAGCGTACGCGCACCTTTGCGGCGATGGTTTGGCGGGCGATGTCGTCGCTGTTGGAGGCGACGGCGTAGTTAGCGAGCACCACCACGTTGGGTTGTATCTCCTCCGACACGCACTTGGTGCCCGAGGCGGGCAGGTTCAGCCACACAGCGGCCGCCCCCGGCGCCAACAGCAGAGGCCACAGGAGAAGCGGCACCACGGCGAGCCGCAGGATCACCACCCCGCCCCCCCTCATCTCGACGTTCCCCCACTTCGGGACCTCTCTAAGTCCTCCCAAGTCGCACCCTTGTCTTTCTCCTCCCTTCGACCCCAAAAAATGGGCAATAAATAGACTGTTAATTCTTAATAGGACTCTCTCTCTCTCTCTCTCTCTCTCTCTCTCTCTCTCTCTATATATATATATATATATATATATATATATATATATATTGTGTATGTATGCTGATTGTACGATGCATGCACATGATTACTAATTATATGACAATTCCATTTATATTCCTAATAAGATGGTAATTTTGATTAGTTGACTATTATGAAATTGATTTTTCACGACCAACATTAATATTCTTTCACAAAATAATGCACATGCATATTCTCCTATATAAATTTTTTTGAGATTTCTAACAAGTAAAAAACAACATGCTGGTGTAAATTATGACCATCAATTCAACATCATAGAATTAACTCAATATCATTGTTTTTTTAGTTTTATCATGATTTGGATTCAAAAGAAATTTGTTTGAAGTAAAGTGTGATCATAAAGATTGATTTTCAAAAACCTAAACTCGTCCGATATTTCGTATTCAAAAGAAACTTGATTATTCAATTTTTATTGGATGATTCTTTCAATATTTAGGAATATGTTCAAGAAGAGTTCTTCGATACTTAAGTTAATAAATCGAATAAAAAATGTTTGTATAAGTTTTGCGAGTTTAAAATTATAATTTACTAAAAAAAAAGTCATTTTCATATCATTCATTTTATAACCAAAGTCAATTAGAGAAGTAAAATATTGTCTGAAAAAATATTCTTGTTAGAAATTATGGTGATATAATACACATAATTGGCATATCATTATTTTTGAACTGGTTGGGTTACACATATTGAGTCATAAACAATAAAATATAATCTCATCTTAGGCACTTGAAGATTATTGTATGCATTAAAAATGATCAAAGAGTACTGGGGATACATTCATACATGGATGGGGGATATTTAATTTGGTTAAGACATTTTCTCTGGTTAAGATATATTGAACATTTTAAATACTTATGCATTGGACACATATATGACATCATTTCTTGCTTAGCTAAGAAATATCATATGTTTTAATTCTTATGTCCTACATCATATGCGATGCGATGATATCCTTTCGATTAAGACGCATCAAATATATAGTGAATATTTAGGTGCATAGATCTTACTTATTCTTTATGTCTTCGATGAACGTATCATTTTGATATTTATATCCTGGATGAATGCATTAGGAGTAATCTTGCACAATTAGAACACATAAGATATTTTGATATTTATATTTTCGATGGATACATCATATGGTAGTAGGTTATGTCTCATAATAGATACATCATATACATCATAGATATTTTTATATTTATATTATAAATGTCTCGTAAAGGGAATGTCTTAATGCTTCATTCTAATTGACTTATATCATTTACTTAGGTTTAATTTAAAATATATTAATATATATATATATATATATCGTACGTTTTGTTACAAAGTTTTAAGTCTAGTGACTTATGATCACCCATCAAAATATTAATAGACGAGATTAATTATCGCATTGCTAATCGTTATCCAAGAATCGAACAATTGGCTAAAGAAATTTGAGAGAAAAAAAGAAGTTCACTAGGTACAAATAATAATATCTTAACCCAAATATTAACTTTGTCAAGTTTGAAACTCATATAAAATCTCAAGAATTTGGTGGAGCCCTCACCTCACTAACTTTGTAGATTAAGTCCATCTCTATCTAATGCTGAATGAATCAACCATGAGGTATTCTTTGGCATCACGTAACTCTCGAGTAATATATATATATGACCCCATCTTCTCCAAACAAGTCACACAGTGGATTGGCCATTCGGTGATATGAGACATGGCAAAGGATGACCAGACATAAACACATAGCAAAGATATAGGGATCTTATCTATTCAAGTGAATTTTAATGACATTGTGAATAATCAGTGACAGACAATACAAACAAACACATTATTTCCTGTCAACAAAGATAGAATTGAGTTCAAAGATACAATGTAAAGAAACTTTTCACAGCAGACACAATCACTAGTTTTATGTTGCAGAAGCAGAAGAAGATAAGATGGAAATGGGACGATGATATGCGAGCTTGGAAGTTAGACCAGTAATTATCTTTGCAAGACTAATCAACCTTCCTTTAAGCTCTACAAACCTCTGACCCAAGCATCCAAGTCAAATGCGTTAGCGAGAAGAGTTTAGGTGGGGGCAGAACCACTTCAATGCTAAGCTGCACCTGATGAGGTACAGATCAATTAAAGATCAAATTGTCACGAATCATATTGTTTAACATATTTAAGCTCGTACACGTTTGGTCCTTCGTTGATATCATTATTATCTTTGATCAATTGTGACTCGACACGTATGGCCTAATTAGTCATACTTACTGTATCTAAGACACCATGTTATTCTCAGTGATTAATCATACCGAGTAACATATTGTTTAACATATTTAAGCTCGTACATGATGATAGACACGTTTGGTCCTTCACATCATTATCTTTGGTCAATTGTGACTCGATACGTAAAGTCTAATTAATCATATTTATTGTGTCTCATTAGTCATACATAAAAAATTTAAAATCTTTTACATGATTTAAATGTCACAATAATTATATTCTCATTTTGTATATAACCTATCTATCTTGAGGGAATTATTTAAAGAGATGTCAAACCTACTTATAGTAACACTAACAATCACCGTATATGTTCTCTCACTTGAATAAACACGTTTGGTCCTTCATTGATATCATCATTATCTTTGGTCAATTATGACTTGACACGTAAGGTCTAATTAGTCATACTTATTGTGTCTCATTAGTCATACATAAGAAGTTCGAAATCTTTTACATCTATCTCAATGTATTCTCATACCGAGTATTTTCATTTTATATGTCACCTATCTTGAGAGAATGATTTAAAGAGACGTCAAACCTACTTATACTAACACTAACAATCACCGTATATGTTCTCTCATTTTCGATATTCATGATGATATGATGCCCTAAAAAAATATGAGAGTCTTAAGTACAAAGGCTAAAAAAGCTATAATGGATAGCAGTATCTGAATGCAAGCATATTACTTGTCAACTGCACACACTTTAATACATAGCATAGCATGTAATCTCCTCATGTCCATTTGATGTCATATTAAACTAAGTTTAGTACATAGTGACCAAGCTGAGTCAGAATTGCACCATACACGATTGAGTTAATATCTCAAATAAAGCATGCAATTGCAACACCTGTTTGTAGTGCCAAATTGATTTTGTATCTTTCTTCGAATAGATGCATGCTTATCATTTTCAAAAGCACTTCCATTGAAATCATCCGACTTCCATATCAGAGTTGATCTTATGGGTTTAATTGACCAAAAGTGAGCAGCCTTATCATAACCAGTCCCCATTAGGAGGACCTTATAAACAATGGTTTATCCATCTGCATTATCCTCCTTGTAATTTGATCAGAATCTAGTTGATATGATTAATCCAATATATATATATATATATATATATATATATATATATATATATATATATATAGAAGAATCGGAGTTGTAGTAAGAGGATTAGGTTAGTGATATGGTCAATTTCGATCACCATCACCTCTAATGTGATGAAAATGATACAATATAACTTGTTTTATGATTATGTTTGGAAGATGAAAAAAAGTATATACGGTATCAGAGTCACCATATGAACAACTTCTCTCGAAAATAGAAAATACTCATATTTCATTTCAATTCATTCTTGTAAAAACTTCTTGACGATTAACTCGATAAGAAATTCTAACGTTTGAATCAATTTACAATGTATCGAGTCTCGATTAACTAAAAATAATTTCATATATGATCCGATCCATTGCACCTTCTACCAAAATTTTAAACTCTTTGGAAATTGGTAAATATGATAATTTGGTGAAAATAATGATAAATTATATATTATATACAGTTGTAAAAGGTGAGGGAACGCAGAGGAGAGGAGGAGCTCAGTGGGAAAGGACGTGGCCTCACACATTGGAACGTCCAACACTTTCACATCTCCTTCCTCGACCCTCCTATAAAGCTATAATGCTTTGCCCTCCATGGTTAAGCCTTCTGAACATTTCCAACTCTTGAGAGCTATTCTCCTCCTTTGTCAAGAGCTAGCAAACCACAAGAAGGGATGCAAGAGAAGGAGGAGAAGAAGAGGAGGAAGGTGAAGAAGGGATGGCTGACTGTGACAGTAGGGACGGAAGTCGAAGCAGGTGGATTCCGGCGGTTTGTCATCCCCATCTCTTACCTCTACCATCCCCTCTTCACCGGGCTTCTCGACTCGGCTCGCGACACGTATGGCTTCCCCTCCTCGGGACCCCTCGCGCTGCCGTGCTCCGTCGACGACTTCCTCCATCTCCGGTGGCTCATCGAGAGAGAGACGCAGCCCTCCGTTTCAGCTCTTACCGGCAGAATGAGAGACAGACTGATTGGCTGTCTCTCACTCTCATGTTCTTTGTTTGTAACCACACACTGCAAACATAGTTAAAATTCTTTTCTTTTTTTTTTTGGTTGATTTTATATTAGGAGTAAGATTTTTTTTTTATTTTTTTACTTTCACAGTTAATGAATTCATAATATTATATTGGTGTTTGATTGGTCCATTTTGATCTATATAATAATTCTATGAAATAAATATTTGTTATTATTTATTGATGACATTATAAGTTCAACACATTCAAATTCTAATTTTTCCTCATGCATAATACAAAACAGCATTGCATTAAATAGCAATAATAAGTTTGTAATGTGTCAATTATTTAGGGTTTTGTTATCTATTTTCTACCTCTCATTATACCACTAATATTAATTATTCTTCCTTCTATATCGCATTAAATGTTTCCTCCTTATTTTATTATGTATGTAATTTACACCTAATTATTCACAAAAAAAAGTATAATTTCATTGATTTATGAAAAGCAAATTGTTTCTTTCATGGATATAATTTGTCACCATCTGAAAGCATAGCCCAAGCAATCACATCTGATAAATGTAGAATGTCAACTTGAAGTATGAGATCGACATGAAATGGTGGCAATCTTTGCTTGCAAAAAGCATGGGGGTGGCAACACCTTTTTCCCACATCTCACTTTCCTTACCATTGCCACGAAAGGCACATTTAACTGAGATAGAGATGCTTAAGCAGTGTAAAGAACAACTTTCCTTTTGATCTGTGGGAATAACTAAAGCGAATTGATCCAAATCAGAGGATAAGTTTGAGAGCTATCAAAAAGAATAAAATCAAGAGTAGTGTGATATGCAGGAAAAGTGAAATGAAGTGACAATTTATATTGAGATTGTCTAAGAATATTTTGGTTAATGTTTTATGACAATTGGAGGAAACTGAGTGTTTGCTATGCAAATTAAGATGCATCAAATATTTTACAAAAATCAAAGTAGAAAATGGAAGTAGCAAATTATCACTATTTAAATCTCGATCTCCATAGAAATATGTTATGCTTTCATTAACAATACCATAAGTTCCAATATTTTTAGGTGGAATAAACTCATAGGTTGAACATTAAATTATGTTGGGACTAAATTAGGTACATATCCTTATACATTGATTGTTTCATTTACTCCTCTAAAATATATATATATATATATATATATATATATATATATATATATATATATATATATATATATATATATATATATATATATATATATATATAGATCCTACTAAACTAATTGTTCCAAATTAGTTATTTTCATACTTGTCACTAAAATTAAGCTTAGGAATTTTATAATCTTTTAAACGATGGTTAATATTAAGTAACCATATTTAGTGGGTAAACTCTAATGCGAATGACATATATGAATAATTTAAACATTTAGAGGGATATATATCCTACAATAAAACATAGAGGAGTAAATATGTTATTTTCAACTAAGAGATGATAGATATGTAAAGTGTTATAAATATTAAACCTAGGGTAGACCAATTCAATGATTAGTTAAAACAAAACTAGGTTGATTGAGTTGGACCGAAATCACGACTTCATCAGACAAGTGGTTTCGGTTCAAATCCAAATAAACCGAGTCAGTTTAGTTCTATCCGGCTCGATGTGAGCCGATATCAAATATCATAGTATTTATTAAATTAGACATATTGAGATGTATTTTTTTTTAGCGGTGATACATGTATACATACATGTATCTTAATTGTTATAAGTTTGGGATAGATTTGGTAGTTCTCTATAAAAAAATGCATAGTATGTAGAGTTTAAATTCGACTTGGTAGATTAATTAGGACACTTATTAGTCAGGCTTGGAATAGCTACAACATCCAAATTGGTTTTGGAATGTGTTTGAGTACTTATATAATTAATTAGTTTAAAAAATAATTATGATGAAATTCACCAAAGGATATCCTACTAGAATCCATATTGATTATATTTTAAATTGATATGGCATAGGAAAATAAATAGCTCAATTATTGGATCTTCATTTGAGTTAAATTAATTATGATTAGTATATGTTAGGTTATACCTAAATTCAATCAAAAAAAAAAGTTTTTAGGTTATGTGCCACACTTTGTACATGCAATCTGACACATTTAATCTTTAGTCAGGACTATCCTCTCAGCCCATCTCCTTTTATCTCACTCTTAAGGGTATTAAACTTTGTCAGAGTCAATATCTTTTTGGACACTATGGAACAATTCACTTATTTGTATATAGCTCATCTATATTCAATCAAACCATAGCTTGATTGACTTAATCTTTTTTTCTTATTCATTCAGATCTGATATCATCTTAGAAATCCATTAACAATAAATTTAAGTTAATTTGGGTGAAGATTATCATATATCAAATCAATATGGTATTATCGTCTTAGCTTTTTTTTTATCTCACATAAATATTTTAAATACATATATTGTATGAAATTTTTTTAAGAGTAAGTGATGACGATATTCGAGTCCAAAATATATTATCAAAGTCTTTACTAATTAAATTAATTGATATCTTTTAAAATATATTAAATGAAATGAAGTTGAATCATAATACTGCTCAAATGATCTTAATCCAACCAGAAGTAATAAGATCTGTCATGTCATTTACACTCTTAGCATTCCCTATGCAAGTGTACCTTAAAGAAGAAACCATTAAACAAAATACAACAAGACTTCATTTGGAATGCGAAGGTTTTGTGTTGTAGCCTATCAACTGGCAGCTGTTGGACAATCCAATCTCCTACTCAGAAATATAGCATAGAGTGCACTGTTGGCTCCTTTTATAATGTTATGACTTCAAGAAGAAACTCCACATAGTATAATTTTATGTCTCCAAGGAGCAACTCCCAACAATACTTTGTGTACTCTACATGTTGTAGGTCGCCCTGGTGATTCATATAGTACTCTTCTGGTTGAGTTTAATGGTGGTGAGAGGCAATGGGAAGAGAATGGAGGTGGTCTTCTTGGTCACGATCTCCAGGCCGATCTCAGACGCTATCTGTCTTGGGATTGCACCACAGTATCGCCGAGGAGATACCAAATTATTCTACTAAAAATCTCGTTTCAGTGCCTTGTAGAGACAGCTGAGCTGCTGTTCTTGAATCTTGCAAGAGTTGACCACAGTTGGAGTTGGTGAACCTCTGGTCCGTAACGTATTTTATCCACTAAAAATAATATCATTGAAGTTATATTTATAATGCATGGTTTTAGATAATCTATATTTCTCTTTTTCTTATTGTTGTGAGAGAAATTAAAGATATCAAGATCTATCTAGTTAGTCAACCTACTTTATTTTAGGGCTCTTGTAATATGCAAGCTCTATAAAAGAGTGGAGCAATATAATTTATATTACTGACATATATTTTATTTATATTTATGATACAATATTTTGATGGTCACACCAAAATATTATAAATTATATAAGGCCCAAGAATAGACCTGATCAATTCAGTGATGGGATAATTAATGCCTGGTTTTATAGTCAATATAAAGAGTCATAATTGCTTCAGATCTGCATTATGCTCTGCCATGCACCAAATGGAAGTGGCACAGAGTGCATGTCATGAGATCATGGTGAGAGATTCTCATGGTGGGCTATTGCAGCCATGGTTTGTCTTCGATTGAGGTGATGACAAGGGCTGCTGCAGTCCTCAAAATTCCTTGGCGTTGACCGTAGCTCGCACCAAAGCCGGAGAGGCTTAAAAGATATTTCCACTTGACTCGGGCTGTGCATCGATCCTTGTCAGTTGGATCCATCATTGTTTAGCTGCATAGAAAGTTAGGCAGCGTGTGAGAGAGACTTTCTCGCTTCCTTCTTCTAACCCTGCGATACGCTGTGAACATTGACTCGGTTGCCTCGGTAGCATCAGTTGGAGAAAGAGAGGGTGCCGTGCGGCATCAACTACAATGAAGATAATGTCGTCGAAGAGGGAGAGGATAATGCACATAGATCTCTCCTTGGAGACTGCAGATGATGAGGTTAGAGCACTAGAAGAAGCTGGTGATCGAGAAGAAGAGGAGGAAGAAAAAGAAGAAGGTGAAGTAGCCATTTCCAATGAAGACAAGGAAGCAAATAAACATCGAGAGGAGAACCAAACGGAGGAAAAGGAACAAAGTTATGGGAAGACCACGGCAGAAGATGTGATCAAAGATGAGGTTACAACTCCTACCTTTTGTTTGTGTTCATCCTTTTTGTTGTGAGTGTTAGGATTTGACTTGCGAAGATGTTGCAGTTGTGCGTGTTACAAGCCGAGATGGAACGCATGAAAGAAGAGAACAGGACGCTTCAAGAGGCCATCGATCGCACCATGAAGGATTATTATGATCTACAGATGAAATTTGCAGACATCCAGCAAGAGGACCAACCAAAAGTAATCTTTCTGTCACCAAAGTCTTCTTCCGTTCATCTAAAAATGGAAGATTCAACCCTTCTGTGATCTGATACGCTCAGGAGCATCAGGTTTTCCTTTCGCTTGGAAGCCAGAGCTCTGGCGAGATCAAGCAGGCTAAGGTAGCTGATCGAGACAGTGGCTTGGCAGATGACGAGGAGCTGTGCCTGTCGTTGAGTCTGCAAACCCATGTCGATCCACATCAAAGAGACGACGCAAGAGAGGAGAAAGGGAAGGGTCTGAAAAGCTGGGCAGCCGGCGAATTGACCACCATCACAAGTCAAAGCATCAATCCAGCCACCAGAAAAACTAGGGTTTCAGTCAGAGCAAGATGCCAAGGGCCTACCGTAAGTCCCATTTGACAGCCGAGGCTTTTGCATGACATGCACTCATTTATGCTCATGCACTCGTGGTAATTCCTGTAGATGAATGATGGATGCCAATGGAGGAAGTATGGGCAGAAGGTGGCGAAGGGGAATCCATGCCCCAGAGCTTACTATCGATGCACCGTCGCGCCGGGATGCCCGGTGAGGAAGCAGGTAGCAGACCTAAATCCAGTCTTAATGCTGATTACCTCAGAGAAGATGATGAGGATTTCCACAACCTCACAGTGGTAGCTCGCTTTGCTTTGTATCGAGCAGGTGCAGCGATGCCTGGAGGACATGTCGATACTTGTGACGACCTACGAAGGGACACACAACCATCCCCTACCGGTCGGCGCGACTGCCATGGCTTCCACAGCAGCAGCATCTGCTAATTCCTTATCTTCCTCGCCATTATCGTACCTGAACCCTTACCTGGCAAACCCTTCTCCACAGCTATCAACCATGCGCAGCTTCACAAGCTCTGCCGGCTACTCCGGCATCTTTGGTGGGAGGCAATAACTTGATATCTTAGGACCCCATCATCAAGCAACCAACAGTACTGCTGGTGGAGGTTCTTGGATATCCATTGGTCATGGAGTCCGGAATGGTGAGGATGAGGTCATTAGCAGAACAAGTTGGTGTCATTGCTTCGACCCAGAGATTACCTTTGGAGTTGCAGAAGCCATTATTAGCTCATTCATCAACGAGTACAAGTAGTAGCAACAAGGAGTTGAGCTTAATCTTATGGACAAGAGGCATAAATGATTGCCTTGTCAATAGGATCTGCAGTGTTTGTTCACTGCTGATGAAACTTTTCTCCCTTTAGTTTTGCTTTGTTTTGTCGTGATTTGCTTGCGATAACAAAACAATGAAACACACTTAGAATTGTTGAGATTTGATTCATAATTATCTATCTAGATAGTTATCATGATTTAGTGGTTATAGGATATTTCAATAACCATCTAAATCATGATCTAGTAGTTATAGGGTGGTTGTCACTAGGTCCTATAAATAGGACCATTGTTCATGAAGCAAGGATATAGAGAGTGTGTGCACTTGGAAAAATACCTTGTAAGTATTCTTGTGAATTCTCTTGTTTTTAATACTACATCGTGTTTTTTTGAATCGAAAGGATTCTTTTACTTGCATCATAGTATTCTGTTTTTTCCTTGCTCCTCTATCCCCAACATTTATGGTATCAGAGCCTAGTTTCAATCTGAACTGGGCATTATAGTTTTTAATGACAATTCTATGTCTCAACCCCTTATTCCCATCTTCTCGGGCAAAAACTATGAATTTTGGAATATCAAGATGAAGACTCTATTCAAGTCTCAATATCTTTGGGACTTAATAGAGAATGGATATGCAGATCCAGATGACGAAATCAGGCTGAGGGAGAATAGAAAGAAGGACTCAAAGGTATTGTTCTTCATTCAACAAGCTGTACATGAGACGATCTTCTCAAGAATTGCAGCAGCGACAACCTCAAAGCAAGCCTGGTTGATACTTCAAAATGAATTTCAAGGCTCATCAAGGGTGATTACGGTAAAACTTCAAACCCTCCGTCGTGAGTTTGAAATTTTGTTCATGAAAAGCAATGAATCCGTACAAGATTTTCTTTCTCGAGTGACTGAAATTGTTAGTCAAATGAAATCTTATAGTGAACATCTTCCTAATCATATAATTGTTGCAAAAGTTTTGAGAAGTTTAACTCAGAAATTTGATCATGTTGTTGTCGCAATTGATGAATCAAAAGATTTATCTACATATTCATTTGATGAACTACTGGGTTCCTTGCAAGCACATGATGTAAGATTGAACAGGTCACTTGAAAAAAGTGAAGAAAAAGCATTTCAGGTTAAGGGGAGCCTTCTAGAACGTGGCAGAGGAGGATTTCGTGGTAGAGGAAATGGAAGAGGAAGAGAAAAAGGACACTTTGATGGGCATGATGAACAAAGGCAGTCAAATCATGATCAAAAAAATTATAAGATTGGAATTCAATGTCACTACTGTAAAAAGTTTGGTCACATGAAGGCAGAGTACTGGAAAAGAGAAAAGCAAGCAAGTTATGTGGAGCAAAATGAAGAAAATAGTAAGTTATTTATGACTCATTCACAAGTTCATGATATCTCAAATGATATTTGGTTTCTGGATAGTGGATGTTCTAATCATATGTCAGGCATAAAATCAATATTTAGAAATATTGATGAAACCTACAAGTTGAAAGTTAGACTTGGAGATAGCAAGCAAATCCAAGTGGAAGGGAAAGGAATAATTGAGGTGAAGACAAATCAAGGGAAGGTAAAATACCTTGATAATGTTTTCTATGTTCCTACTTTATCACATAACTTGTTGAGTGTTGGACAATTGAAGATGATGGATATTCAGTAATATTTGATGATGGTTCATGCACTATTAGAGATAAAAAATCTGGTTTGATTATAGTAAATGTTTGCATGACACAAAACAAGATGTTTCCACTTGATGTGTCAAATATTGAAAGACATGCACTTATCACAACTCAAAAGAATGAGTCTAGTTTATGGCATTTAAGATATGGACACCTTAACATTAAGGGTTTAAGGTTGTTAAGTCAAAAAGGAATGGTTTTCGGATTGCCTAAGATTAATATACTTGATGTATGTGAATGATGCATTTATGGCAAACAAAGTAAAAAAACCATTTCCTATTGAAAAAGCATGGAGAGCATCTAATTGTCTTGAATTAATTCATGCTGACTTATGTGGACCTATGAATACAAAATCATTTGGTAGAAGTCAATATTTTCTATTGTTTACGGATGATTATAGTCGCATGAGTTGGGTATATTTTTTGAAATTGAAATATGAAACATTTGATAATTTTCGAAAATTCAAGGCACTTGTAGAAAGGCAAAGTGGTAGATATATAAAGACACTTCGGACAGATAAAGGTGGTGAATTTTTATCTAATGAGTTTAATTCTTTTTGTGAAGAAAATGGTATATTTGTTGAATATTTCACCAACAAAAGCTGTTATGAATCAAACTCCTTTTGAGGCTTGGTCTGGTATGAAACCAAGTGTTAGACATCTAAGAATTTTTGGTTATATTGCTTATGCTTTGGTAAATTCACAAAATCATCACAAGCTTGATGAAAAATCTGAAAAATGTATTTTAATTAGTTATTCTTTACAATTGAAAGTATATCGATTATATAACCCTGTTAGTGGCAAAGTTATTATTAATAGAAATGTTATGTTTGATGAAAGTGCAAGTTGGAATTGAGAGATCAATAAAGGTGGAATACAAATGCAGATTCCAGCAGAACTAGACACTCCATAGAATCAAATGACAGATCCTACTCCTACAAGTTCATCGTCAACCTCACCCAATAGCAGTTCAAATTCTGATTCCTCAGATGAAACCCCTCCAAGAAATTTCAAATCACTAATAGAAATTTATAACTCAACATTTGCTTTGTTTATTTCAGATCCAACAACTTTTGAGGAAGCAGTTAAAAAAGAGGAATGGAGAAAAGCAATGAAGGAGGAAATCAAGTCAATTGAGAAGAATGAAACTTGGGAGCTAATGGATCTACCGAAAGAAAAGAAAGCAATTGGGTTAAAATGAGTATTCAAAACAAAATTTAATGCAGATGGAAGTATCCAAAAGCACAAGGCTCGGCTTGTAGCAAAAGGATATTCACAGCAACAAGGAGCTTTAGATGATCGAAAAAGTACTTCAGGCAATGTTTTTAGCCTCGGATCAGGAGCTATATCTTGGAGTTCTAAAAAGCAAGCAACAACTGCGTTGTTGACATCGGAAGCAGAATATGTAGCCGCAACATCAACAGCTTGTCAAGCAATATGGCTTAGAAGACTTCTTGCAGATCTTCATCAAGAATAAACAGAAGCAACGAAAATATATTGTGACAATAAAGCCACAATTACAATGACGAAGAATCCAACGTTTCATGGAAGAACGAAGCATATAGAGATACTATCATTTCATCCAAGATTTTATAGCAAATGGAGCCATAACAATGAAGTATTGTGGAACGGATGAACAAGTTACGGATATCCTCACCAAATCGCTTCCAGTTCAAAAGCATGTTTATTTTATGTCGCAAATCGGTGTATGCAACTATGAATCAAGGGGGAGTGTTGAGATTTGATTCATAGTTATCTATCTAGATAGTTATCATGATTTAGTGGTTACAGGATATTTCAATAACCACCTAAATCATGATCTAGTAGTTATAGGGTGGTTTCAATAACTACCTCAATCTAGTAGTTATAGGGTGGTTGTCACTAGGCCCTATAAATAGAACCATTGTTCATGAAGCAAGGATATAGAGAGTATGTGTACTTGGAAAAATACCTTGTAAGTGTTCTTATGAATCCTTTTGTTTTTAATACTACATCGTGTTTTCTTGAATCGAAAGGATTCTTTTACTTGCATAGTATTCTATTTTTTCCTTGCTCCTCTATCCCCAACAAGAATATCTTCATTGTGAAAGGACAGTTCGAGTCACATCAATGAATGATTAAAAGCTTTTATTGAGAACAATCATTAACTTTTTACCTCAAATTAAAAAAAAACAACAAGAACAACGAATAAGAAAAAAAATAAATATTAGAATTAAACTTGTTAATTCTGATATTATGAATAAATTTATTATATCATGAGGTAAAATACATTAAAAGTTCTATAAAAAAATATATCAAATTGATTATTGATTTTTGAAAGAAGAAAATAAATTTATACTAAATATAATGAATAGAATGTAGGTATAGTGATTACATAAACCTCATGTATTGGGATATGAAAGGTATAGAGTTCTGAAGTTGTATTTTACCTTGTCTTTATTCTTCCTTATCTAATATGTTTCCAACAAAATTAATTGATATTGTTATATTGGAAAAAGTATAAAGCTTTCATAAATCAAGAATCAATCATTTAAGAAAATTTTAAAGTATTACATTTATCCATATACCAAAAGAAAAGATAAGAAAGCCTAAGAATAAGGGTGAATCATGTTAGGTTATATTGAGAATGGTAGTTACAAACTCTACAATCTTATCACAAACAAAATTATAATATTAAAAAATATTAAGTTCGATGAATAATAGATTTGGAACTGAAAAGGTGACGAGCAAAGATATAATTTCATAAGAGAATAATATAATACAAATAAGCACAAAAGAGTGTTTGTCTTAATCATCATATAGATCGACCAGGTCATATGATCGACTAGGTCATATGATTCAAGAAATCCAGTTCTAAGAAAAACAAGAATGATTCAAGAGTTATATTATGTGACTCAAAAGATTAATATTAATAATGATATGTTTATTTTATTTTATTTTTTTAAATATGATCCATTAATATTCAAAGAAAAAAAATGGTATATGAGAGCTCACTACACTTTAAAAAGATCATCAAGTGATCGATATTAGGTATAGATCTTCAAAATATAAAAAATTCACAAGAGAAGATAGAGAAATTCATGTAATAGCTTGACTAAAGATAATAAGATTACTTATTTATCTAGCAGCTTAAATATAATTAAAAATTTTATAAATGATTATTAAATCAGTATTTCTTAATAGATTTCTTGAAAAAGAGATAAATTTTCAACAACCCCTTAGTTTTATTATTCATGAACAAAAAGACAAGGTATATAAGTTTAAAAAAGCTTTTTATAGGCTTAAATAAGCCTTGTGATCATAGAATTCTCATATAAATATTTATTTTATTTAAAATAATTTTTCTAAATGTCCATACATGTTCTCTATATGAAATTTAACTCTTATGGAGATATCATATTTATGTGCATGTATATAGATTTGACTTTTACAAGTAATAATCCCTCCATAATTAAAGATTTTAAATGAAATAATTTAAGAAGATCGACTTGGGCCTAATGAATTATTTTTTTGGTATCGAAGTTATATAAGATAATGAATAAAAATTCATCTCACAAAAAAAATATGCAAAGAAAATTTTAAATAAATTCTTTATAGAATATTATCACCTTACTAATATATCTGTGGAATATGACATTAAGTTGATGAAGGAATGTGAGGTAAATTAATTAATTAAATTTATTATAAATGTCTAATTGGATGTTTAAGATATTTAACATGTATTCTATATTATTTAGAGTTAGTTTAATAAGTAGATATATGGAAGCTCTTAAAGATGTCTCATTTAATGACTGTCAAAAAAATTTTATGATATATTAAAAAGACAATTGACTATGGTGTAGTTTATTCATCATCTTAAAGTTTGAAACTCATGGAATATACTAATAATGATTAGATCGAAAACTACAACAATAAAAAAAGGATAACTATTTTATCTTGATAGAATTGCATTCATATGATCTTTAAAAAAAAACATATTATTGCTCTACAAAATTGTAAAATAATATATATATATATATATATATATATATATATATATATATATATATATATATATATCAACTTGGGCCTAATGAATTATTTTTTTGGTATCGAAGTTATATAAGATAATGAATAAAAATTCATCTCACAAAAAAAATATGCAAAGAAAATTTTAAATAAATTCTTTATAGAATATTATCACCTTACTAATATATCTGTGGAATATGACATTAAGTTGATGAAGGAATGTGAGGTTAATTAATTAATTAAATTTATTATAAAATGTCTAATTGGATGTTTAAGATATTTAACATGTATTATATATTATTTAGAGTTAGTTTAATAAGTAGATATATGGAAGCTCTTAAGATGTCTCATTTAATGACTGTCAAAAAAAATTATGATATATTAAAAAGACAATTGACTATGGTGTAGTTTATTCATCATCTTAAAGTTTGAAACTCATGGAATATACTGATAATGATTAGATCGAAAACTACAACAATAAAAAAAAGGACAACTATTTTATCTTGATAGAATTGCATTCATATGATCTTAAAAAAATATATATATTATTGCACTATAAAGTTGTAAAATAATATATATATATATATATATATATATATAGATATATATATATAGATATATATATATATAGATATATATATATAGATATATATATATAGATATATATATATAGATATATATATATATATAATATATATATATATAATATATATATATATAGATATATATATATATCTATATATATATATATATATCTATATATATATATATTATTGCACTATAAAGTTGTAAAATAATATATATATATAATATATATATATATTATATATATATATAGATATATATATATAGATATATATATATATTATTGCACTATAAAGTTGTAAAATAATATATATATATATTATTGCACTATAAAGTTGTAAAATAATATATATATATATAGATATATATATATATCTATATATATATATCTATATATATATATAATATATATATATATCTATATATATATATATCTATATATATATATATATAGATATATATATATATCTATATATATATATATAGATATATATATATAGATATATATATATATCTATATATATATATAGATATATATATATATAGATATATATATATATATCTATATATATATATTATTGCACTATAAAGTTGTAAAATAATATATATATATATTATTGCACTATAAAGTTGTAAAATAATATATATATATAGATATATATATATATTATTGCACTATAAAGTTGTAAAATAATATATATATATAGATATATATATATAATATATATATATATCTATATATATATATATATTATTGCACTATAAAGTTGTAAAATAATATATATATATATATATATCTATATATATATATCTATATATATATATTATTGCACTATAAAGTTGTAAAATAATATATATATATAATATATATATATAGATATATATATATAGATATATATATATAGATATATATATATATCTATATATATATATTATATATATATATAGATATATATATATATCTATATATATATATATCTATATATATATATATATCTATATATATATCCCTCAAATTTAAAGTATTTTAATAATTTAAAAAAAATTAACATATAAGATGGAATAAATTTAAGGGAAGAGAATGTTAGAATTAAACTTGTCAATTCAAGGCACCATGAAAAAGTTTATTGTATAAGAGGTGAAATGAAAATACCATTTGAAATCATATTGAAAATACAATTGTACATTCATCTTAAATCAATTGTCTGAAATATGATATTAGAACCATATTAACTGGTGTTGTGTTCGTGTCTCTACACATGAATATTAAAAATCATGTAAGGGGTCGATCTAACTCACCAGTAAGAGATTTCTTTCTAACTAGTTTGTGACCAGTGATACACAAGTAATCAACCAGAGTTTTGATACTGTAAATATTATAAAATATTTATCAACTAAGTTGCAAATATTTGTTATATAAGGTTTCGATCTATCAATCTCGACCGAGTCGAATGTATAAAAAAAAATTATCGGATGAAGTTTTGAAACCTCAAATAAAAATTTTAACTGATATATTACCGTCTTTTATTTTTTCAGAACATGTTGTGGAAGAAGGAACTTTCCTAATGTACTCTTTGGAGAGATTAGAGATAGTGTTAGAGAATATTTCTTGTCACATATGGAGTTTTTATTTCATGGGAGATATTTACCTATTTTCCTTTATTCAAAACATTTTTGCATATCTTCTACCATACTATCCATAATTGCTAGTGCACTGTGATTATTCAGCAAAATTCAAGCCTCACACTGACCTGATAAAAACCAACATTCTTTATCAGAGATCAAATCAGTGGAACAATACTTGTTCGAATTCTGTAATCATAATAAACATCAGTTCATCAAGTTATCTGACACTACATATCACCAGATTGAAACCATGTTCTTTTGCCATCGAATCAATAAATCAAGTCAGCCTTACTGGTTTCAGAATCTGCTTCCAGAAGTGCCATCGAAACATACATCAGTAAATAAGATCACTGTTGCCGACATGTTACATCAAATCTAATAAATACGTTCGGTTGCATAACAAGCCAAATGTGCTTCCAGAATTAACCTGATTCATGTGTCCGTGGTCACATTACACTGTTAATGATTCCAGTAGTCATGCGATCTTTGGACAGCGGAAGAAATCTGCAGATGCAAATAGTAGGAACAAATCAATTGCATAGTACGAACAAATCAGATTGAAGCATTTTGTCAACACTTCTGGCATATTTGGTTTTGTCCTCGTAAGGCTGGATTGTTCAACACTACAAGATGTTGTCCCGTGAAGGTGAGTGACTCTTGAATATCTTTAGTACAAGTCTTCCCATATGTTATTTGAATTTTGATGACACATTTATTGATAACCTAATCCATTAATTTCACATCAGGTACCAGTACTGTTAGTAGTTAGTATATGAGCTGCCATCCATCCATCCCCAAGGAACAATTCTTTATATGCATCATCCTGAATCTTTATCCACCGAAGATTTTGATCCTCGATTTGATTAGTCCTGCATCCAATGTGGACGTTAGTATGGGTTCATAATCACATTCCAAGAACACAGTTTGAAAATATGTTTAGTATCAGGAAACTTTTCATAGGGAAAAAAATTTAATGAAGCTTTAAGTTTAGCATTTGATAGGTTCAAATTTTAAAATGTTCTACACTTGTAAACTAACCTCTCAAATCTTCATATATGCACACACATCTTAGAAATGCTGGATGGAAATTCATATTAGTCCTTACGGTAAGTCTATTCCTCACTTCCATATGTTCTCTCTCAACCAATATGAGTGAGTTCAGAAATATATTTACATTTTTAATACATATTTGAAAAAGGAAGTATGAATGAATGTGCAATTGTGAGATGCCTTGAATGTTTGGTAAACAATAAATGAAAATTACCTCTTAAATGTGCATGATGTAAGTGTTGTTTAGTAAAATTATATTTCAAAAGTCCATTAAATATCATGTGACAAATTTACCCTTGTAACATTTTTTATATATATTCAAAAGTGAATACATATTTTTATTTAAATAAATAAAAAATGAATGTATGAAATCTTATAAAAAATTCATATGATCCAGATATATAATAAATAAATAATATAATCATATAAATAAATATAAAATAATCTTTAAAAATAAATTAATAAAATTTTACCACATAAAAGACATAAATCTTGTTGGTTTCTCACTAAATTATGTCATGACATTAAGATACAAGTGCACGGCGACTCAACGGAGCAAGCGGCACGACGGACTTGTGAGAGAAAGAGTCAACTGAAATCAAGAGAAGAGAAGAGAAGAGGAATGAGGGTTAGAGTTTCTATTATATAATAACAATCTTGTGATTTTAGATAATATTATAAGGAATTTTGAGAAATTTGAAAAAAATTATTAGCATCGGACAAATGCTGAAATACTAACACTACTCTAAGATAGCATCAGCATTTGAACATTTTCACGATAGCATCTAAACCAAATGTAATTTGAAAAAAATTATCAAATACCAATTCACATTTGACATGTGCAATGTGACCCTCCATGCACATTTCAAATGTATTCCCAAACACACCCTACTTCCCTCACCTGAATCCCATTCCATCTGCTTCTCTCCCATTGCCAAATCATAGCACGCAAAGTTCACTAGAGTTCGACAAATAATGGAAGAGTTATTTATGTGACCAGCATTTAGAATTTCAAGGTTGTATATTAAAATCCAACAATTAGATATATGACATCGAATATACAAACCCAATAATTAGACCAGAAGTGGGATTGGATCAGATCAGCAAGTTACTGATATGGTGGTTTCTCAAAAGAATTAAAACAATGACCTACTATATGAAACAACTAAATGGAAACAAAGGAAAACTATAATACATGGTACACCAAAGAGAAATCAACACAACATTTACTTGATGGCCTAAAACCAAATATGGGTTTTCTTCATAATGGTTTACTTATATTCTGCTGATACAGCATTTATGTGACATCAAATTTACTGCTGTAGATTCATTTGACATCAGCTTTGATGATTAACTACTATCACTAACTACTGCCGGGGTACTGTTCCTCTGCGAAACTGAATCAACAACTATAGTTCATTCCCAAGTTCCTCCAGTATCCTCACCAAACGGCATAGACCAGTCAGTTTTCTGCTGCATTAGCCTAAAGTCTAAATTGAGACAACACAGTATCCTCACGCATCCCTGCTGTTATCGCATTTCGGTCATTAGTAATCAGTCTCTATGTCTCGAAAGTTCTGGCAGTCAAAAAATATTTTGAGCAGTTTGATTTGGTTTAGTCATTAAGTTTGTTCCTTTTTTTGGTGAATAGTTGGATGCTATTGCATTTCTCTAAGTGTTTGACATTTTGAAACTTGTTTTCCTTCCAAAACTTTTACTTGTTCAAATTTCCCCTGTTAGACTGTTGCAATTTATTTGTCATCAACATATATACCAATTTAAATGCAGATGAAAGCAAACAATCATTCAGACGGAAAAGATAGCACATGGACTATGAAGTTCGAAGCTTCGAACAGAATACCTGATCAGTTCGACAATATCACAAATAGGTGAACTCCTCGATGATGGATGTGCGTGAGGAACAAGGTGAGGGAGGGGGTCTTGATGGGTGAGTCAAGGTTTTGTCCCTAGAAGCGGTGATGGCGACGGCCATGAGGGTGTCGAGCTTGCACTACTGTGGTCAGCGCGTTGAAGTCCTCGCAAAAGGCCATCTGGTACTGCTCGAGGCCGGGCACCGCTGGACGGCACCGTCAGAGGGAACATGGCGAGGGACCACGTCCTTGAGCGTCGCCATCGGCGGCGAAGTGGGAAGACATCCGCGCCTGTTCGCGGAATATGTCGGAGATGGATCACCGGAAACCAAGAATTGCAACGTCAGGGCAGAGAAAGGGATGGGGCGCGAGCGGTTCTGGCCCGGCCCGTTACATTAATATAGCGGATCGCCACACAGATGGCCCGACTTCATAACGGATCGAGTCCGCCAAACCCGAAAAACCTAGAAATCCGGTAACCACGACTCGCTTCTGTTCTGTTACGACACTATTGAACCGTTGATAGGTCAACTAGTCAATGATAGAAACAATTAGATTGCATGGCCTGAAGACTCAAATATAAAGGTTTCTACAATAATTCCATGCTAAATCATTTCTATGAGTGTTGTCTATTCTATTTCTCACTTCCTCTCTTCTCCATTTCTCCTTAGTCTATTTCTCATTTCTATGGAGAAGTGTTAAGTGTGGAGAATGTTTGATTTGATATCGGACTTTGGTTCAGCATTATGTTTTTTATGGGTACTTATAAGAATTCAATTTTTATTTGCACTGCACACTTCTCCATCTTCTTGTTGGAGTTCATGTTGTAGTCTTGGCCTCATCAATTGGATGGCCACTGACCACTGCCTTTTGTCACCCTCCATCATGTGGCCTTCAAACGAAATCTGTGTCCTTAGCTTTTCTGAAACTTTGCTGCATTCCACGAAACCTTAACCGAGGAAGGAGGAGGAGAAGAGAATATTATTATAAGGGTATGCATGGCAAGCACAGCGGAAGCAAGTACAACAGCAGCAGCCACCACGAGGGTTGCCAAACAAGGTATAGGCACCTCTTGTCCTCATCATCACTGTCCGCATCTACAACCTGTGTTTGATGCAACCTGTGAACTCTCATGTCACCTGCAGATGTTATCCATCCAAGACACCCTCTTCCCAAAGAACTCCTCCAGGACACACTTGTGTTTGGTCTCAACCACAGATTCCTTCCCTCCTTGCGGAACTCATTTCTTGGTGTTGCAGCTGCATGGATCTAAGTACAAACGACAACATATGGCTTGAAACTTGTCATCCACCACTAACCACAGCTTCTTTAGTGTGCATAAGATTCTCTCTCTCTCTCTCTCTCTCTCTCTCTCTCTCTCTCTCTCTCTCTCTCTCTCTCTCTCTCTCCTTTGTTTAATCTCGAGGACAGTCGATGATGTCGACATGCTACTGGTGATGCACAGGATAGTTCCATAGCACTAGAAGTTGCAGGTTCTGAGAGAAAGCACCCTTGCTATACTTAACTGGTAGACACAACCTTGATACTGACGTTGTTGGCCATGCTCGTTTCTTATTGCCAGTGAGTGTAATCCTACCTTAATGGCTTTGAATTGGCGTGCCAAGAATGCCCCTGCTCGTGTCGAAAACTAGGGTTTTGGCATGTGGGTTGATGATGACAAGAGATCAAATTTCACTGAAGACTTGGGTTTGTGTTGATCCGTCTCTCTTAAGCGGACGCATGTCTATGTAAGAAACTAAAATATTTTGATCATTTATAAGTATTACTTAGGTTTTGATATCATTTATCACAAATTTAATAGAACAAATAAATGTTTAAGATGAAGTTAATAATAATATACTCATCAGATCTTTATAAGTAAATTTTAATCTTGTACACTTTCGATACGAGACTAATCGAGATAATATAATTTTTATTTAATTAAATTCATAATCTTAATCCTTTAAGTAAATTAAATATGATCGATACTCCTAAAACACTTATCAATATTATTCTTCAATTGTTCATACCAAATATGTGACTTGAATATTTCATAAAATTTAAAGAAATTATAAAAGATCTGAATCCCTAGTTGAAATTTTCTAGTAAACCCAAAATATGAGACCCATTTTTTAGATTAAATATCAATATATCTATTGCCACGTGAGATATATGGTCATAGCCATACAATGATTTTTGCTATATAGTTAGATCAGTTCAGCTATCATGTCACTTATAAATTAAAAATAAAAAATATCAATGGCTCCGATAATAGAGAAAATATTTATCCTTCTTCAAATATAAATTATTGGAGTAAATCATATTTTTGGATCAAACTTCTCTTTTAGGGACAGTACAGTTAGTCGTTATCCTGTCATTTTCTTCCTGATAGATTATGTTCACATGACACAGTCACTATTCGATATCTAAGGCTCCACTGCAAAACTTTTACTGATCACTAAGAAGATCCATGATTTGTTTATTGACAACCCTACATGTTATAGATTATGATAAAACAAATCACTAATTGATGTTTTGTTTGGTGCTTTGGACTCATGGATCCTATCTTGGGTTCTTGATTGAGATTGCTCATGGGAAAGAATCATTCAAGATGAGTCAACAAAGTTGTTTTGGTTTTATATCAAGCGAAGAAAAAGTCAAAATCATTATGATGATAGATGAAATTGCTAAACCATATATAGCTCACCATGATGTAAAACAAGAACTTGAGTAAATATATTGGGTTTAAAAAATCAAATAATGTGAATGAATGGATAGATATCCATAGATTGAGTTGAAGATGCTTCTTTCTAAATTAGGCAAATCAGTTGTATATACGACTTCAATCGATAGATCATACTTCAATTTTATTCAGAACAATCTTACCATAATAATATATCTTTCTTTCATGATAAGTTACACGTACTCTTGAGGCACATATTCTTTTGGGAATTTAGCAAGTTGAGAAAGTCATTCAAGTGAGAGAGATAGTGAAGGCCTTATCTTTTAGAGGCATTTGTTTATTCATTTCTCTATTTTGTGAGATGTGTTCTTGCTACATATAGAAAGGCATAATCTCAGCCAAATCTCTTGTATTGCTTTTGTTTTGTTGCATCTCCACATCACTAGGGTGATACGTGTGACCTATCTATCAAGCTTTTACAAGCTGGCATCTTTGACTTAGCACCATGTTAAGATCACATCCAAGTACTCTTCTCCTCCTACAAAGGCTAATATCCAATTCTTAGCATCATTTTACTATTGCCGCTCGGTAGTGTAGTGATTCAAAGTTCCACCTTCATAATTATCAATCTTAAAAACAACTGTGCTTCTTATAATCCCATGTTTCCTCATTGAGTGTGTGCAGCACTCCATTGAAGTGGTCGAAGCTACCAATTGAAATCCCTCGATGGAACACATAGGAAGCAAAATCTTCTTTCTTCCAAGTTTACCATCAAAGATTGTGATAGAGTTGAAGGTTACAAGTTCAAGAACAGGTCCATCGACTGCGTACAGTACCCCATATCGTTTGGAGCTGTTACTCTAAGGTTTATGCGGCGTCACATCAAGAGATAACCCTCCCTTCATCCCCAGGAAGGGTCACATTGTCAGGGGGGACGGAGGGAGGGGGGGCTACCGAGTCAGTGACACACCAACCGACGGCAACAAAAACCATTGGCTACTCACGGAGAGCGACACCAGCACGTAGGAGCAGGTGTCAGCGATCCATGCGGCGGGCAGCGGGAGCTACCGAAGTATGTATGCATTTAGCCTGTTTGCCATTGCTTCTGCAGTTGGTCTCTCTGTGAGACCGCCACCAGCAGCGTTTTCTTTCGGTTTGTGTGTTCAAGAAGCAGTCATGAACTGATAATTATTTTATTTTGATCGTCTTTTAATCAGTATTATTATTATTATTATTCTCGCTCTATCTCTTTAGTCCTCTCATCTAAATTATTTTTATTTTTATTGGTGTGGATTTGATTGAAACAGTTCAAAGACAATAAACTGTGTTTTACTTCTACTGACAAGAAGAATAGAGCACAAGAGTAATGACAAAAGCACAAGCGGGTTTACCCCTCTCCTCGCCCTCCTTTCCGTTCCGGGTATAAAATAAGACAATCAAAGGAGAGGGGACTGATATAAAGAAGATCCAACCTGCACCAGATAGACATAAGAAACTCTCGGCACCAAGAAAGAAAAGCTTACCTTCCTTGCTAAAGTTTAAGGTTTCTCCTCCACAGATCTCGTGCTGCAGCCGCCTGTTTTTTCCCTTTCCTGGTAACCTGCTGCTCTTAGCTGGTTGTTTGGTAGTGCCTGTCGCCAGATCTGCAGATCAGCTAGCTGAGATAGAGTCGTGGGGAGGAGGAGGAGGAGGCATGGTGAGAGGGAAGATTGTGATCCGGAGGATCGACAACTCCACCAGTAGGCAGGTCACCTTCTCGAAACGCAGAAACGGGTTGATGAAGAAAGCCAAGGAGCTCGCCATCCTCTGTGATGCGGAGGTCGGCCTGGTTATCTTCTCCAGCACCGGCCGGCTCTACGATTTCGCCAGCACCAGGTTGTATGACTCTTGCTTGGTCCTTCTTTGTTAGTGCTGGTTATGAGATTTGTGGGCTTCTTTCTTTCTTTTCTTCTTTGTTTCTTGAATGGAAGATGATTATTGATGGGTTGAACGGATGCATAAATCTAAAGGGTAGAAAAAGTATGGCACATCAAACAGATCTCCTTTTTTGTATGCTTTTTCTGATTTTTATGATGTTGCAAGAATGATCTTGATTGATTCCCTCATTTGTTCCTCTTTCCTCCTCCCTCCTTCCATTCCATGCCTCTCTCAAATCTCTCTCTCTCTCTCTCTCTCTCTCTCTCTCTCTATCATTCTACCATCTACTCGTTCACCCATCTATCTATCTATCCACCTCCATATCTGTGCTTGTTGTTGAATTGTGCCTGATATTTTCATATACCCTTGGAATGGATCGAGTTTGTTCCCTTCTTTTGTTTCCTCGGAAGCACTACATTATGACAAGTACGAGGAACACGAAGAACAGTCCCATTCTATGGTTGTGTTTGATAGCCGTACCAAATCTCATGAATGCTATGAATCCCTACGGATGTTTCCTCTCCAAGATCAGAAAGTGAAGCTGCACATGGAGTCCTTCGACGCCCTCCGACCAATGAATGTGGTTCCTTAGATTTACTGTCAGCTGATCAGTGATTGCTGAACAAAACATGATCTAAAGTAGATCTTGACATCATGCGAGGCCATGATGAAGGCATTCACATGCAAGCATCAGATGTTTCCTCTTAGGTTTTTGCAGTAAACTGCTTAAATCATCCTTAATATCAGCTTCAGCTGTGGAGATTGCTTGAGCAAAGACAAGGGATTTCTTTACCTTGGGTACCATAATTTCTAGTGTTAAACTGCTTGAATCATCTTTAATATCAACTGTGGAGATTGCTTGAGCAAAGACAAGGGATTTCTTTACCTTGGGTACCATAATTTCTAGTGTTAAACTGCTTGAATCATCTTTAATATCAGCTGTGGAGATTGCTTGAGCAAAGACAAGGGATTTCTTTACCTTGGGTACCATAATTTCTAGTGTTAAACTGCTTGAATCATCTTTAATATCAACTGTGGAGATTGCTTGAGCAAAGACAAGGGATTTCTTTACCTTGGGTACCATAATTTCTAGTGTTAGAATTAGGAAGCTTGCAAATGCCATTGCCTATTTATATTTTCTACTAATTAGAAGGAAAAAAAGGGTAATTAATTTCAATTTTTTTCCTCTTTGAGATAAACATATTATTTTAGCAATAATTAATCTTGTCATACTCAATCATACTTACTTGTATTTGAGCTAGAAAAAATAGAATTTTTAGTTTGATAACTTGCTATCATGGTTCTTACATAGCTAAGGCTGTCTTTTACAGGATCAAAAATCCATAATAACCAAAAAATTCTTTTGCGTAGCATACTATATCGATCGAATATGTCCCTAGCATAGCTAATGTTTTAACTTGTTTTCGCTCAACATCTCGATACAATTATAAAAACAGTTTAAGCTTATTTACAGCGTTATAACTCATGTTCGGTTTTCAGTATGAAGTCTCTGATAGAACGATACAAAAAGGCCAGAGAGGACCATCATTTTTCTATGACTGCAACTTCTGAGGTTAAGGTATATGCTAAATTTAGCGCGAGCTTATATATGAATTCACTTATAAACACTTGTTCATTCATTTCATACCTTTGTATTTGCAAAACACCTTCGATCAATGTTCGCAAAATTGGTTCCATACTATCTATCTATGTGGGAGATGCATAAAGAAGATTAGGTATCATATTTTTTCATAAATATTCATGAGATCTGCAAAAACTTAGATACTTAGAATTTTTTTTTCTTTTACCGATCTCACCGCTTAAGTATTAGGGTGTATATGGTTGCAATTTTTCAGAAGGTGAAATATTAGGAAGCATATTAATGAATCTCAAGGAAGAATTAAGTCCCAAATAACATTGTTTTAATTACTTTGTTGTTAAAGAAAAAATAAACATAATGTTCATATTATGATTTTTTTTGGGAAATTTTATGTTCTTAAATCCTTAGATACAAAAATTGTCTGCTTCTGATTGTTTTTCGGAACGTAAAATGAGGTCACAAGCACACAGCTTGTGAGCAAGAGTCAAGATCTAGGAAGAACTTAAAGAAAACTAGAACAAGAACATGTTCTTCATTTCATTTTCCTAAACCTCAAATGTGATACATTTTAAATGTTTCCTTTCTCACCAACAAGCCTTTTCCCATAAGAGTTTGCTATTTCTTAGTATCACATGCCTGACATAAAGGGGGAAAAGAAAATGATTGGCTAACCCTCTTAGAGAAATAGAGAGGGCAAAATAATAGAATGGAAATGCAAGGTATCAAAAATATATATCCAAAGAAATTAATGCAGATGATATCTTAGCATTCATCCAACAAAAGACCACTTTAAATTTTTCGATTTCAAATTGAAATTGCTCTTACATCCATAAATAGATCACTGAACAAGAAATAACACATGAATATTCTCTAGAAAACAATTATGCTTAATCTCTTGTATCATTTGTATGTTGATAAGCTGGAGCATAATCCCTTAAACACTGTTTTAATCCTTGTAGAATTGGAAGTGTCAACCATTTCTGAAATAAAATTCATGGAATTTTAAATGATCTCACCATACTTCAATGGAATGCTATTCTCCTACCATGAACTGGATAGAAGTAACAGTGGAAACTTTCTTGATGCTTCACTTGATAGGCATTTTGACATAAGTTTCTTGATTGTTTAAAGACCTACAGAGATGACTCAATGACATGGTGTGATTTATTTCAAGCATCAAGAAGTTGATATTATTTTTGCATATCATTTGTAGATTTTTAATTATTTGGTTCTTTTTTTCTAGTCGGTAGCGTATATTAAAAAAATTAATTAGTTAAGAAGGAGTTTTGTTAGGTAAGTATCTAACGTCGATCGAATTAATTGCTTTGTAATCGCAAGTTCTGGCAAAGGGAGGTAGCAAGCTTGAGGCAGCAACTGCGTAACTTGCAAGATAATCACAGGTATCCTTGTTTTACTTCGCTTTACACACTCAAACGAAACCATGATTACTCGAAAGCCCTACAACTTCTCTAATAACATTTCTTTCAGTTTTCTTTAGGTATTTCCTTAATTTTGAGCAACACCATCAATATATATGGTTTATGTTAGTCCAATTGATACTATTATTACAAATATGTTAGTTAATTGTTCCTTAACCAAGCCATAACAAATGAGTGAAAGTGAATTAGAAACATAGTTAAGGAAGTATAAACAGGAACAGCATCATCATGGATGATAGACATCAACACCTTCCTTGTTGTGTAAGATTAGCTTTGGTTCTCTCTGTCACAATTGACATCTTAAGATTTGCTACAAAATAGTTATGTTGGTGTTGCATCAAATCTATATCATTTGTCAATAATTACTGGCCAACATCGAGCAGCAATTGCCATGTTTACAACCAAGAAAATGTTCCTGTTGATCATTCAGTAGTCGACTCATACACTATACCTCCTTGCCACAACATAATAATACACACGTCTCTGGTAGAAGAGCACATAGTACATGTTTGCCAACTTCTGCAGGCACTTGATGGGAGAAGATCTCTCTGGCCTTAGCATCAAGGACCTACAGGACTTAGAGAAACAACTAGAGATGAGTCTTCACGGTGTCCGAACGAAGAAGGTCTCATTTACCTTTCAACAACGAGTTTCTCCTTTCTTGTTCAGCATTCCTGGTGCAATGAATTGTTATTTTGCAGGACCAACTGTTGGCGGATCAAATTCAGGAGCTTAAATGGAAGGTAAGGTTCTGCCAATATCAACCCTAATCATTCTGCTCTAAGTCTCAACTGCACCAAAAGTTGCCAATTGTTCTGTGGTCACACTGCAGGCAAACCTTATTTACCAAGAGAATGTGGAGCTTCATAAGAAGGTAACCCTCCTTGGTGAGGAAAACATGGAACTACATGAGAAGGTAGGACTTGAAAGCTCATCTCGATCCGAAGTCTTTCCGGCGTATGTTGTCTCACACAAGCTAAGAATTCCAATCTTCTACATCAGGTGAAACCAACAAGGGGTGAGATTGGTGACAGTGGAGACTCAGCTGTTCCTTATGGTTGTCTTGGTATCAGAGAGGAAGCAGATGCACCGAATCATCTCGAGTTAAGTAGGCCACTAGAGCAAGCAAATGGACTACAAATTGGAGCACCACAGCTACGGTAACTTTTCTTTCCTAGAGTGAACCTTCATAGGTATCAAATGCTAGGTTTACTATATAATCCTATTTATCACAGCCTTGGATTGCACTAAGAAGATCTCAAAGCTTCAACAGCATCATCTCCAAAGTATGATGTGGTGTACTGAGAGGAGCTTCAAGGAGAATTATATATATATATATATATATATATATATATATATATATATATATATATATATATATATATATATATATATGTATGTATGTATGTATATCATGTGATTTAACTAAAACCAATTGTTGTTCATTAGTTCTTCGCTATGAAGTTATGAATACAATTGATCCAGTTGATAAGTTTAACAATTTCTAAGATTTTTTTTTTTTCTACGTGCCTAAATCGACCGACGAATCGCAGTTTAGTTTGAGATAATGCAAGAAACTACAACAGACAAAGAGATGAAATTTAATGTATAACAGCTAGTCGAGGAAGGAAAATTCTCTCAAATCTCCAATACAATGAAAATTAAATTTCCATTGGCATATATGCGACTTTGGCTATCATCAGTTTGCATCTTTCCCAGTCTTCATGTGAGTGGTTTGGTTTCTCCATGTAGATAGATCGCATTAAGTTATGCACACCGACCTAAGTAGTGCTGAGAGTTGACTTGTTGCGACAAGGAAAGAGAGATTCTACTGCTGTTGTCGAAGGAGGAAAGAGCTGAGGAAATTATTCGTGTTTTGGGCCAAGAAATCTCACCCTTTAATACAGGCCTTTAAAAGTCAAACCCATTGACTAGAATTGAGAGTCATGTATGATCCAATTAATCTTAAAGATGTTTGCTATGAAACATCATCTCATCCCAATCACACTAAGTCCAAAAGGTAGACAACTCTTGCCGATCACAACTCCTTATGATTCCCGTCCTATTCGGCCTCCGAATCACCATGATCTCGAGAGACTTAACCAATTATAATGTTCGGTTAAGTCAACACCATCATTACAAGATTAGTCTGATTCGATGATATATCCTCGAGGGACTCGACCAAGCATATTATGTCCTCAGGTCACCGGTGATATTTCTATGTCGTAGATAAAATAGCGAATCGCGATATAGGTGAGCCTTGAGAGACTCGACCAACTTAATCTTAGAACCTACGAGGACGAGATGGATGATCACATAGTATGGAGATGCACCGTTGCACACATGGATCTTGATGTGATTGATTAGGTCTACTAGCTCAAGCTTGATCACATTAGACTGTGGTTCATAATCATCTGGTGTGATTGTTTTTATATCTACTAGATATGTATATATATTTGTATGCGATGTAGATATATATTAAATATATATATGTGTGATATGTCGAGACCAAATTATAGAAACCTCTCTTTCGACAAATCTTGAAGCTATCAATTGGTTTGACAGGTAAAATTCTTGATTGATTCCTTTGAAAAATAAGATAAAATGGAATTAAAAAAAGGTAAAGGATAAGTCAGTCAACAAGCCACAGTTATCACACAATTCCTCTACCATCCATAATTTCATGATAGGAAAGCGACCAATCATTGGAGGCCTATCTGCCACTTGTCGGTCGCGTAGTGGTCAGGAGGCGGGCGACAGGATCTTTGGTGTTGCAATTGAGGTGGAGGAAAACAAGGAAAAGATAAGGAATCGGTAAATAGCCGGAGGAGAGAGAGAGAGAGAGAGAGAGAGAGAGAGGAGTCGCCGGAAGTCAACAGCAGCAGAGCAGAAAGGAAGGCAGCTGCCGAGATTACATTCATTCCGGAGAGCTATGGCGGCGTTCGGAGCTTCTTCTCCGGCGGCGACGGCGGTGCTAGGCGGAGCTTGCCTCTCCTCCTCCCGCTCGGCCGCTCTCCGGACCCCTGTCCTCCACCTCCCGCCGCCGCCTCGCTGTCACTTCTCTACCCTTCCCCTCCCTCTTTCTTGCGGTATCCTATCTTCCATCAACACTCGCTTTAATCTTCTTTCTCTCTATCATGCCAAGTTCGAATTTTTGAGAGATTTGTAGCTTCCATCTGCTCCATTGTTGTTAGGTTCCCTTAATCGTATTGTAGAATAAGAACAGGGAACAAGTGTCCCATTCCTAACACTCACATCAGATTTAGATACATCGACTGATTAAGATTCTCACTGGCAGATGTTGCCAGATTCTCCTCACTCCGGGTGAAAGCATCTTCTTCCTCGGAGGAGTCATCTGGCTCTGTTCAAACCGATGAGCTCCTGGCGGACTTGAAGGAGAAAGTATGTTTCAACATTCTTTCAATTCATGTCATCGTCTCCTAAATGCTCCAACTGATAACATTGCAATGACAGTGGGATTCCATCGAGAACAAGTCTACAGTCTTCTTGTACGGGGGAGGTGCACTCCTTGCAGTGTGGCTATCGGCCGTCGTCATCAGCGCTGTCAACTCGGTTCCTCTGGTAGACGCTGTCAACAAGTCCATTGGTGTTGTTTTGAGCAATTGTGATGGGAGGAATACTGATGTTTTTTCGTATTCAATCAAATTGCAGCTTCCAAAGATCATGGAGTTGGTGGGACTTGGATACACTGGTTGGTTTGTGTATCGCTACCTACTCTACAAGGTAAGGCCTAAGATCCAAATGTTCTCATCGATGTTCTTGATCGACTCAAAACTTTCTTCATTAGATTTTTCTATTTCAGTCAGCATTAATGAGTTGATGATCGCAACTAGTAGAGACTAAGACATAGAAATGGATTCTTACTAAAACAAAATAGTCATGGGAATCATTTACAGCAGCTGAAGTTTGAAGTATGCACATTACCTCAACTATGAGGCATATCTACTTGTTTATCATCATCCTTTTCCTGAGAAGCTTCGCTTGTCATTCACAGGACAGCAGAAAAGAGTTGGCAACTGACATTGAAGATTTGAAGAAGAAGATTGCTGGAACAGGCGAATAACTACTGCATGGAGTTGGCTGGCAAATGTGAGGTTGCTCTTGATGAACTGTATAAGACACTATTATATGGCATATTTATCAGTGTTTAATGTTATTTCTTGGATCGAGAGTGTTCATCATTGTAATGCCAATAACTACTTGGGATTAGAAATTTTTCTTCTGAAAAAAGTGTTATTTTTTCCAATTATTTCCTCAAACTTCTGCCGGAAGATTGTGACAGAGTGCAAGAGTTCTTTGTTCATATAATGGAGATCATGGGAATACAAATAAAGATCCAAGATAGACTAGGTGAGGGTGGGTTAAATTAGCCCCAAATCACTGGCCCAATCTTAATCCAAATCTCGTTCGAGCTTGAATCGAACCTCACTAGCCCGATCGTCTTTGGCAGCAAAGTACGGACGATATAGGTACAATCATGCCTTACGATACGTGCAAACAATAGATTGTCGTCTTCGACGGCTGGATGACTCTTTCTGGTCTGTGCTTATGACTTCATCTCACACCTTCTTCCTCCCCAAGCAAAGCAAAACAAATATAAACCCTCGATTGAAATCAATTCGAACCCATTAGGGTTTTGTATCGCCGCCGTCTCCAAAATCCCCATTCTTCTTCATCCTCCTCCTCGTGCTCTCGGAAGAAAGAAGAAGAAGATGGCCGCGGTGTCGTTCCTGACAAACGTGGCGCGGGTGGCGATCGGGCTGGGGACGGGCGCCACGCTGCTGAACGCGTCGCTCTACACGGTGGACGGTGGTGAGCGGGCGGTGCTCTTCGACCGGTTCCGCGGTGTTCTCCCGGAGACGGTGAGCGAGGGCACCCACTTCCTCGTCCCCTGGCTGCAGAAGCCCTTCATTTTCGACATCCGCACCCGTCCCCACACCTTCGCCTCCAACTCCGGCACCAAGGACCTGCAGATGGTCAACCTCACCCTCCGCCTCCTTTCCCGCCCGGACGTCTCCCACCTTCCCACCATCTTCACCTCCCTCGGTACCGAGTACGACGAGAAGGTCCTCCCATCCATTGGCAACGAGGTCCTCAAGTCCGTCGTCGCCCAGTTCAACGCCGATCAGCTGCTCACCGAGCGTCCTCATGTCTCCGCCCTCGTCCGGGACGCCCTCATTCGCCGCGCGCGTGACTTCCATATCGTTCTCGATGACGTTGCCATCACACACCTCTCCTACGGCGTCGAGTTCTCCAGCGCCGTCGAGAAGAAGCAGGTTGCACAACAGGAGGCCGAGCGCTCCAAATTCCTCGTCGCCCGCGCCGAGCAGGAACGACGCGCCGCAGTCATCCGCGCTGAAGGTGAGAGCGAGGCCGCCAAGCTCATCTCTGACGCCACGTCTGCTGCCGGTACTGGCCTCCTCGAGCTTCGCCGGATCGAGGCCGCCCGCGAGATCGCCACCACCCTCTCAAAATCGCCCAACGTCGTCTACCTCCCTGGAGGGAACAACATGCTCCTTGGTATCAACCCTGCCGGCATGGTACAAGGCCGGTGAACCTAGGGATTCCTTTCCCCTGTTCTCTTCCCTCACCTTCCTTATCCTTCATGAAGGTTTTACTTCTACATTGATCTTGAACTTGCTCATAGGAATGTTTGATGAGGAGTGTTTTGGTTCTCAAGTCCAATGATGTTTCCGATTCAATAATGCTTCATACTTGGTTCGTTTGGACCTTTATTCTGCTTCATTGGGTTGACAAACTGTGATGCTTAGCTTTAAAAACAATGTGCTTTGTGTTCTACCTTGCTGCATATAACAGTCTTCTTGTACCTCTTATGTTCTCATTTGTGCTCTTCGAGTACCTTCAAGTTTCGTTATCCATGTTGCCAAAGTTTTTGAATGTTCATGATGACATCTTATACAGGGCTCTTTTCTGTTAGTTTAAGATTAGTCTATTTACTTTTGTTTTTGTGAGGATGTAACCCCTGAAATCTGTGTCTAATTAATTGCTTTGTTATGTTTATGATTGTCTATATGCATTGAATATTTTATGAAGTTCTAGTCATATTCAAGATGCTTGTTCGATATTTCTTTCTTGGTTTTCAGTAGCAATATTTTGTATGCATATACATTGATGATTAACTATCTTTAGTACTATCTATTTTTTTATTATTTACCAACTAAACCTTCTGGAAATTGTCTTTAGGTTTACCTTCCTGTCAAGTTTAGTGAAGAGGAGGTGTTAGTGAAACATGACTGCATTAGTAATGTGTTAAGAGAGGGTATGCATTGGAAAATTATTTAGGGACATGAAACTCAATCAAGGGTATTCACCTTGCATGCAAACAATCTCACTTCTATATGTTGGAGAATTACCATAAAAAGTTTTTTTTAATACTGAAAAGCAAATTTATTAGTAATCAAGGGCACATAAAATAAGCTCCTCAGCTCTTTAACATCTTAATTTGCTTTCCAGTTTTTGAACTGCTTTACTGTCTGATTATGGAGAAACAAACAAATATAGACATGAAGGAATTTTATTCAACAAGAAGATAGCTGATGTCTATTATCATGGGTTATCATGCCCTGATACAGGCAAGACATATTGTAGCACACATGGTTAGCTGATTAATTTGGTACTTTTTCTGTTTCATACCAATTGCAAGTTTGGTTTCCAGCTTCACAGTTTCTAGAAATAAGCATGTCAGTAAGCCTTGGAGTAGTAATTCTAGTCTCTCTAGGAGGATTCAGGAGACTGTTTGTTGCATGATCTATTGGAAAGGTGCTGATTTTGATTTGCATCATGCCATTGTCTTAATGATTTTGTTGGAGCCTGTTTCTACCTGTTAGCATATCCTTTTTTTTTTTTAATGGTGTTTCATGTTACAACAGTCTTGGCAACCAGATGATCGATAATTTATTGAAACCTGGGCTTCAAAGTAGTTTATGCTATTATCTTGTTAATACATTGTGAGAAGCATGTTTTATTCCTAGACCAGGTTTTGGAAGTAAAAAAAAAAAGGTAGAAAGATGATACAACATTGATAGTTTCTAGCTTCAAAGTCTCCTTGATTTATTTTCTGCACTAGACACTTTTGGAGAAGAAATTGAACTAGCTGGATTTCATCATAATTATTTTTTTAACAAAGGAAAAAAAGACTTTCATATTCAGTTGATAGGAAGCTGATACAACATTGATTGGATTAACTGATTGCAATTGATTTTGCCATGACATGTTTTTCTCAGATCTAATGGACTTGTTTACTTGCCCTTGATTATGGACAACTGAGTTATTTTACATAGTCAGAAAAATCATATACCAGTTGGCTTGTTGCTAAACTAGGAAAGTAATTAAATCCATTCAATTGTTCTGGAGTTTCATATTGATATCTTCCTGGTTAGATGAATTTGGAACAAATGATATTAGCATGAATAGTTGGTTTAAGCTGTGGAGGGAGATTATATGATATAGAAATTAATCAAATATTATACTGACTGTCGCCCATGGAAAAAAATTGTTAATCTTCAGTTTACTGAAAGTTGAAATTCATATAAATGCTAAGCCAAAGCATTTTATGTTTTGTACCTTGTTACAAGCATCAAGTTTCTTAGAGTTGGTTAAAAAGATATAGAATGTGTCATTATCGAGATATAATCTTAATAGAATTTTATGGTTTTGGGATAAAAAAGGTATTTCAATTGAATAGTAAAAGAGGCATGTCGTTGTGAATAAGTATCCAAGTATTACTTTCATAAAAACTATGACAACATCTGCAGGATGCATGAAGGTTTTCTTGGAAACAGTCCTATAACTAAAATAATGGTGCAAGTTCTGGCAACTGATGCTTTGTTCCATTGTCCTTGCAATGGACTTATATAGTTGATTGACAAACTTAAAATTGCCTATTAGATTTCAGGTCAAGTATTTGCATGCCTGTATGTTGCATAATTTTCTCTTTCAATCTACGTAACCTTTTAGGTGAAATTCTTGCATTCTGTCTTGCCCATATCATCATGCCTCCAGTAATCCTCCTGCATGTATGGTATTTACATGGTATCTATGACATGAAATATCAGGAACCAAAGTTGTGACCAGCCCTAATATAAAAGAAATGCTGTGATATGATCTCAAATTTGTTGTACTCATATCCTAAGATAGCTGTGCAAGCTTTATGCAGTGTTATTTATACTGAGCAAATTGTTCTAACATCTGAATGAGCAGTATGCTTCCTGTCAATATCTCTTGAAATGGTATAGTTAGAATGTTTGTGGCATGCAAACGAATTAGACAGTTATAGTTTTAGATGGCTTGCTCATGACCTGTCTATGCTTCTTGTTTAGAATATTAGCTTGTATAGCTTTCTTTAGGTTTTAGTTGTCATAGTTAACCTCCATTAACTATGATTTGCTATATGTTTGAATTAAATAAGTCTTTTAAGCAATTAGAACAAGTCGTGCTTATTGATAAGATGGTTTATGTAATCATTGTCATTTGATCTGTTATTCCAATGATGGTGAAGGTATATTAGTCATGTTTGTTGACTATTGTGAACTAGTTTAGTGTTACAACAACAATCTTTTCCAGCTACTGATCTTTGTTTCAAAAGCATTCAAATCTTTTGTTTATATTTCTGGTGATCTTTTTTTCCTTCTTGTACTATTAATGCTAGATAGGTCTTTTTAATGTATAGCAATATTAATTGGGACATCTCATCTTATTAGACACAAATTTTTGGCTCAGTTTGGGAATTCGAAATCTACAAAAGGTTTAATAGATTAACTATGAACAGGTTAATGCAGCAAAATATTGCTTGTAGTAAAATATTGCTTGAGAACCGTGTTGAAAATAATTTGGACATAGAACATGGTTAATTTTTAATTTTTGCTAATAGGAAGTGGCGTTAGCAGTATTTGCTAGACATGTAAATTTGGAGATTATTTATTGGGTTAATTATATATTATCCCTGGGTTAATTATATATTATCTCTATTGTTAGATCTTTTTAGTATTTTAATTTTTAGACTTTGTTAGAATAAATAAAATTAAATATTTTCCTTTCAAAACTATAAAAATTTTAATATAATTTTTTAACATCATCCGTTTTATCAGTGAAAGATATAGTATGTGCGATGATAGCATTATGAATGGTTGTTGTGATGGTGGTCGATGATAATGATGTGATGGTCGACTTTATCAATGTCGATCCAAACATCGATAATGAGAAGGTAGAGTGACGAGGCATTTGTGTTGGCATGGAAGGAGAAGGAAGAGGAAGAGGAGGGAGCATTTGTGTTGGCATCGCTCTGCCTCCTCTTCCTCCTTGAGCATTGCGTTGTATCTGCGTCAACATCGCACTCAAATCCTCGAACGATTACTTCATCCAATGGCATGATGGATTTGAGGAAGGAACGGTGGGTGATGAGGAGGGAGAGGTTGCGAATGAGCTTGGTAAAGAGGCATGCCTGCTTCAAGCTCTCGAGCTTTAGTCGGTGCGCAAACGACACGTATGCTTGGCCACAACGGCGTGGTTGTCGACCTACTTCCAAATCAATTTTGCTTGCGATTGGAGGGGATTTGATCATACAACGTGGATTAATTGTCACACAAAATAGAGGCATGAAGAGTACATATTCGATGGCGAGAGAGACAACGAATCCTTAGCCTCCTTGCTCACCTTCGACACACGTGGTGGTAGGAGAGAGTATAAGAAGATGGCGGCGATAGATATGATAAGCGAGACAACGAAGAAACAATGGATCGTCACATTACTATTAGCCTTTGGATTGGGAATCACCATTTTTACTAGGGTTTCGAGATTGATCTATTGTATCCACTCTACCTCACTTGCCTCCTCTTTCTCATCTCTTCTTATCGTCGGTAACGCAGATGCCTCGCTTCATCTTTCTCTTTCGGCGCTAGCACAAATGCTTGACCTCCCTCCTCTTCCTCCTCTGGCATCGATGTAGATGTCTCATTGTTTTTCCTCCTATTTCTCCTCATGGTCAATGTTTGGATCAACATCCACAAGGTTGACTATCACATCGTTGTCGTCAACCACTTTCACAACAGCCACCCATGGCATTATCATTCGTCATCATTATTGAAATTATATTTTTATTCATCATTTTCATGTCGTTCATGCATGTGCTATTATCTATTATCTATTATATCTTCCGTCGGTAAGACTCACGATATTAGGATAAATAGGGTTAAATATTTTAATTTTATAACTATAGAGATTTCAATATAAATTTTTTAAATATAATACTAAAGAGGTCTAACTACATGGACTAATACATGTAATTAGCCCTTGTTTATTAGTGTAAGTGTCATATTATTTTAGAGTTTAACAAGACAATTTCGTGCCATTTTAAGGAAGAAACAAAAGCCTCGTGTTTACAACAAGCTAATTTTTTTTTTTTTCACAATCACACTAGTCTAAGTTTCTATAACCTTTTTTTTTTCTCAGATTTTATTATATTTCACAAGTATTTGTTAGATTATTTAGAGTTTCTATTGTAGCGGGAATTCGTGGCGACATCTCTCTATGTTAGAGGCTGAAGCCCTGTTTCTTAACTAGAAATTCAAGTATTGTTATTCTGGTGCATAAATTTTAGAAATTAGATGAGCTGATCCTAAATGGACTTTAGGGTTTTGTGGTTGTGTCGTAGATCAGACGAGATTGGAACAGAGACTCAACCATGTCAAATAATCGTGACTAGAAAAGAAACTTCCATTTCAGGTGTGTGAGACTCTACCCATTGGAGGCTTCCACTTGTTAGGATCAAGAGGAAGGTTGAATTAGTGCAGAGGAAAACTTTTGTTATTTAAAAAAAATTATTTCGATTAAAGCCGATTCAACGAGAATGGTTTCAACTCAATCCGTTTTGGAAGGAATTTGAACTTGAAACCTTTCGTGAAAGTGGAAGAGAAGACTAAGGTGATTCGCAGCAATGTAAGTTGCACAAATGAAAAGCGTCATTTCGTAAAGTCTTGGTACGATTAAAGTCGATCTCGAAAGATGTTTACGTCAAAGCGTATGTAGACGTAGTTAAAACACAGTAAGGAGGAGAGGCAGTTTGCTATAAAAGAAAGTTGCTCAAAGTAAATGCAAACCGAGTTTTAGAGTGGTCCGGACGAACTCTCAAACTCCCAACGTGATCTTGATCTTGACTCCGGCACAACATATGCTTTTATGTCTTATTGTCATCATAGTTAATCCTGTACATTTTTCTTAAATACAGATTAGATCAAACAAATTATAATTGACTTCATCATCAAAATCTGAGATTCAACACCACTAATATACATTAAGGTTGGTCCACAACTTATCAAGATCTCTTTACATGTAACTCTGCTCTACTTAAACTCGTACTCGAATACCAAACGACTAACAGCAGGCAGCTTTAGAATCTGATTTCCAAGAAGCAGTGTATCGATAAAGATTAAAGGCGCTATATTGGATCTAATTCTATTTGCTGCTCTGCCAATGCTCCATAGCAATGATAGGCAGCATCTTCGTGTGTGTGTGTGTGTGTGTGTGTTATATCATCTTACCCGAGGAGTCTTGTGGCCCTTCAGAAAGCGAAAGGGCCGTAAGATGATTTGTCGGGGGCAACAATAACATCTTTTATAAGGTTTCTTCGAAGTCGTTGCAGTGCAGGAGGATCCCACGGTGCATGATCTTATGCAAAGAGACGTGTGACCGTTCAAAATGCGAAGAGCCATAGGTTTCGACCTGATGGCCACTTCGACGACCGATATGATCTCAAGATAAACAACATCTTTAAAAAGAAGCATAGAGAAATGACATGATGAAGCAACCGAGGGATACATACAGCCCAGTATTAGTGTTTGTTTGATCGAATTGGTCGAAACCGATAAGTGCAAGTGTACCGGTCCGATTGATGTCTTCTGAAGACAGTGTGTCCTAACCCATAGCTTATAAACCGGGTTTAATTATAGATTATTTTTTAGTTAGTTATTTTTAGTATTATGATTTTTTATATTTTAAAAAATTACATTGATATTTTTATAGTTTCGTAAAGTGAAACATCTAGATTATTCATCCTAACATCATCAATTTTATCAACGAAAATATGAAAATAAAAAATAATTTTAATATTTTAGTTGATTGTGACAGACAACGTTAGTGGTGGTAGACGACAACACCACTAGGAACCTTGGATGATTGTTGTGAATGAGAGAGCGACGATGACAGATTAGGGTCGTTCTATATCTACGTCGACGTTGACGTAGTTGTTAAGCAACCCTTTCGTCATTCTACGTCTACGTCGGCATCGATGTAGTTGTCGAGCTGCGAAGGGCCACTCGACATCTGCATCGATGGCCCTTTCACTACTCGGTAATCGTTGAAGTTGACGTAGTTGCCGAGCGACATCACTTTGCATCTGCATCGATATCGAAGTATTTGACGAGTGACGAAAGGGCCATTGATACAAATGTTAAGCGGCAACTGCATCGACACCAATACATATGTAGAGCGACGAAAGAGCCACTCGACAATTACGTCGGGATCGACACAAACATAGAGCAACCGTAACTAGTATTATATGAAATATTAGTTGAGTATCCATAATCATTATTGTTTATTTTTAAGTACAGTATAACAAACCAAAGTATACTAGTGGACTTGAATATGAGGTTAAGTTGTGGAAATAAGCATACAAATAATACTAGTTACGATTGAATTTTAATCGAGTTTAAGTGAATATGAAGGAGCTTGACCATGATTAATGAAAGAAAGTTTGAGTCCAAAACATTATATATATGGAGGATTATAAGCTACTTAGTCATAGATGGAGTAATGAAAAATTAAATAAAAATACAAATCAAAGAGGAGTATTATACTAAATGTTGATATACATAAATGAGATTGAAAGATGAGTTTAGACCAAAAATATCATATTTGTTAAATCAAATTAAACTTAATTAAAATTATTACAACATTAGAATTATATTACTATAAGAAGGAAGAAAACTTGAAATGAGATCCAATGGGATAGAACCAGACCTCAAGGTAACCTCTTAATCACTTTTATCTTATTTTAGCCTTATCTTCTTTATCAACGATAACCCATGACCATTTCTCTTTTTCTTTTCTCATTCTCTCAGCTTTTCTCATAAAGGTCAGAAAAGCCAACTTTAAGGAAGATTGAGATGAAAAATACATGATTATTCTCTTACTATACCTAAGATTTTAGTTTATAAATTATAGACTATTTTTTAGTAACTTAGACTTTGAATTTATATTTTCTCTTTTGGTATGTTATTCTCTTATAGTTCTAAGGCCTCTTAGATCGATATAAAGAATTATGATTATCTTAATATAAGATATCTAGAATTTTCTATTTTCTAGGAAGGGATTCTATTGAAATTGAATTAACCCTTTTAGGATATATTTTAAAAGATTTCCTTGGAGTTTTATAAGATTGAGTGAATACCACCTCTTACACTAAGAAACGAGGTATATAAGTTTAGACAATCTAAATCCAATTTTAGTAGAATAGAATGGGTATTTATAATTGAATTATGAGGCTAGTTTAGCTTCCAAATGATTTTATTTTAAGTTAGAATAGTTTAGTTTTATATATCCCCTAAATTTTTATAAAATTTATGATAATTTAAGATCATTTGGTTATTTAGAATATTGAAGTAAAATTTGAATTATATATGCTTTTATTGTTACTAACTAGTTTATTTGATTATAGAGTCAATTATTGAAACATTGACGGTAGAATTTAGATGAATTTTCATGTTGAGTTTTCTTTGTTTCATGAGCAATTTATCAATTTTTTTATAAATTATTATAAATTAATAATTTAATATGTAGGGTCCTTAATTAAGACATCTCATGACCCTATGTTCCTAATTAAATAGGTATATCACTCCCTAGCACACTTAATCTTTAAGGAATGTGATCTTTTATAGACATCTTCATTTTTGAGTTATTTTGAGTTCAATCTAGTAATTGTAAAATAGTGGTCATATAAACTATCATATTCATAAAATATTTTGGAAAGTATATTTCAAATGATATGATTGTCATGAGTTAAATGTAAATGTATATATTTTATAAGCATAAAAATATATAAATTATGATAAAAAATATCTTTTATGTATGCATATGTGATAACGTACAGTATGGGAGCGTGTTTTCTATGAAATAAGATATATGAGTCCACGGAAATGTTATGACATACAATGCATGTATATGATATGATGTACAGTATGAAAGTACATGTATGTATTCTTTCATACGGTGTACAAGTGTACGTATATATTACAATGACACGGTACAAGAGTGCGCATATATGTTATAGTACGAGGCATAAAAGTTCATAAATTTGCTATACTTTCTACATGTGCATATAAACATTTTGAACTATTTTGACATAAAATTTTATCTCTTTATTTTACATATATTATTTTATAGGCTTATGTTTACTAAAGAAGTCATATGAGAAAATATCTATCGTAAAATATCTTATGACAATGATTTTGAAATATTGTATACATATGATGCATAATCAACATATTATACTTATGTGTTATTTAGATCTTATTTTATAAGTAAAGATACGTAACCTCACTAAGTGATCGAGCAGAGAAGTAAGTGCATACAAACCTTTGCCAACGTAAATATGAAAAACGATCCATGGGACTTTGTATGTATAAATTTTGAAAATATTATATTTATATTTTTCTTTCATTAAATACTATAATTATATACATGAATAAAAAATATTATATACACAAGAAACTCTATCATTTTATTTAATAAATTAGTATATTTTAATTTTAAGATTACTTACTTTCTATTGCATTCTATGGATAGCAATAATGAAAATTAAAATATTATATTCTACTTTTAGTGTGAGCATAAGTAAAATTAAAAGTAGAGTTATTCACAGGCTTATTATCAAGTATAAGAATATCAAATAATAATAAAAAAACTAATAAAACTCAATTATTAAGACTTTTCATGATAACTACGTAGTTCGTCCTAAGCATTTGTACAGTCTAAAAAACGTTCGTATATATATATATATATATATATATATATATATATATATATATATATATATATATATATATATATATATATATATATTAAAATATATATATATTAAAATATAAAAAAAACAATATTGACAGTACTAGATAATAAGATGATATCTTGAGATTGAACATCAAGATCAATCAAATATTCCTAAACATATAAAAATAATATAATGTCAAATAATAAAATTAATATTTTACAATTTTAATTATTAAGACATGGACTACTCTTTATCTATATAAAATAGAAAAAAATATTATTGATATTAAATAATCTCTTCTGCATTATATAATATCTCTTAGTTACTTTTTGTCATCACCATTCAATTTCCCATGTTAAAATATACAAGATTGATGAATTTATGAAAAGGTCTGCAAGAACAGCCAAATTAAGATGATAAGACAATAGAATCACAATATTGTGAGATTATTGACAATGTTGTAGAATCGAGAGACAGGGAACAATAAGATTCCCCAACAGAGTGCCCTGATTATCACAATCACAAGTGCCAAATAAACAGGTGCGGTTTACACTTCAACTAAGAACATGAAATTGTTGACAAGACAGTCCCACGGCTAAGAGAAGAGCAGGTTTGCACTGTTGCACCGTTCATGGTTTCCCGATTATGGTGGTCTCCGCGATCATGGAGGTGACAACATATGGATCCATGTTTGAAGCTGGCCTCCGGTCCTCAAAGTAACCTGGACAGATGGAATTACACACCCATCACCACAAAGTTTAACGCCATGAATTACTCAAGTAAAGTTGATGCAGGAAATGCTACGAATCTAAGTTGAAAGAAAGCCGAAGCAGCTCTCAGAGAAAAGAAATTTGACCTTTGCCATTTTTCTCCGTCTCACGACCCACTCGAATGGAAGCACCACGATTAGCGACTCCCTGCCAATCAGAATAAGCAATCATGAGAAAAATCGTTTCCTTCGAATAAGGAGTCCTCCAAGAACTTTTGTTATAATTCAGACGATCATCACATACCCATAGGAAGGTGTTAATATCAGCAGTCTCATGTCGACCAGTAAGGCGGCGCTCATTTCCTTCTCCGTATGCGGCAATGTGCTCCTTGTGCCTCTTGCCAAGCTTTTCAATGGCACTCTTAATGACTTCATATCCTCCATCGTTTCTCATGGATTTTGTACTGAGAGCAACATATCAAACGCAAATTAGATAACAGCACAAAAACATGAAAACACTAAATAAGTAGTTGTTGACTTCTTGCACAAAAGTATGTAAAATACTGACAGGTACTTGGTGATCTGATTGCAAGACAACAACTAGAAAGGAGGCAATAATGTTTTATTACCTGTAATTTGTGTGGGCACCAGCACCATTCCAGTCTCCCTAATAGAAGAAACACAGCAACAACAAAAAATAATAATTTCAATATCAAGCAGCACAATTTGGCATCGCCTGTATGTATTAGGAAATAATTGCAGAATGACAACTAATTTGACATGTAAAAAGCTAATGAGAATGTAAATTTAGACCTGGATCGGCTTCGGGTCAAAAGAGAGTACTACTCCTGCTATCTCAGTGATTCTCTGTTGAAAAATTTAGTTTGGTTAGACATGACAATCATGGGTTCTCACACGGCAAGTTTTTTTTCTTTTACATGAAAAATATATGATGAGATTTCCAGTATGATGTAATTACCTCAAGAATGTAACGTGCAACCCATAGTTCATCACCAGCTGAAATACCAACAGCAGGTCCAACTTGAAACTCCCACTAGAAATCACAGAAAGCAGTTGTTCATTTCAAGTAGGACAAAGAGCAAAACTCCCTGTTATTGAAATAAACCAAAGCTGTTACCTGTCCTGGCATGACTTCCCCATTGATACCACTGATATTGATGCCAGCATAAAGACAGGCTTTGTAGTGAGCATCAACTATGTCACGGCCGAAGGCTTTATCTGCACCAGCAGAACAGTAATATGGGCCCTGAAATGAAACTTAAATATATTATATAACTGAAAAAATGATTTGGTAAAAGCAACATGACAATGTCAAGCAGAGTAAGAAATCATTATGCTATCAGCCCAAATAGATCACTGAAGTAATGCTGCTAATGAACAAAAAAAATAGGCATGCATCATTTTTCTATTTCATGATCTCAATTGAGATCCTTTGCATACTTTTCTAGCATTATCTAGATGAAAAGGAGTATGTGATGACTCAATTTTTTAGAATAGAATGAGTAACAATCGTCCCAACTGTTTTGATTATTATTTTCTTTTGCAGTCTTCAATTTCATAGAATAGACATCAAACTTTAAGAAAAAGCTTAGATAAAAAAAAAGAGTAACGGGAGTTGTTTAACATCCTGATGTTTAACAACCTAACAGAATTAGGTTGTTAGATACCAAAAAAAGAATCAAAATGTACAAGAAGGTCACAATATATCTATCTTTAGGCAACAATAATTGCATTATTAAAAGATGAAAGCAAATAAAAAAAAGGCCTATCATGTCAACACCAATGAGTCTAATTAAAGATATATTACCTGAGGACCAGGAAAGCCACCAACAGGCCACCCAAGAGGCCATTTGACATCCTTTTGCAAGAGGGTGTACTCCTGCTCAATTCCATACCTGAATAGAAAATTAAAAAGCGATGAACCAATAATAAAGATCCATATCATCAGAGGAAGACAAGTTTGAGATGGACAATTAATGAAATTTAGGAACACACCATGGCACTTCAGCAACAACATCGGGATGGCTAAAAATCTTAGCAGCATTGTGCCTTTTGTTAGTGGGGATTGGCTCTCCAGCTGGGGTATAACAGTCACACATAACCTACAAGCCAATAGAATAAGAATGTGGAGTTCGATTTACAAATATTTATTTACTTATATGATCATCCCCCTAGGTTATAAGATGGAAAGATAATACCAAACATAACAGCAAAGCATGGTACTAGTAGCAATATTCAAATATTATTAGCTACAGTACTAGAGGGGTACTGGCTAAAACATTATACCCCTTGCAAATACTATGACGTAGTTTCACAAGAAAAATTATTTCACAAAGCCAACAAAAGAAATATATGATAACATGAAAAATGAAATAATACTAATACAGATAACCTTCATTCATAACACTGCACACATGGTAACTAATTGTCACATCAAATATAATGGCTTAGATTCATTGCTTAATGGGTTACAACTGAATGTAGCATTCAGATTTAGTTATAATGCCTGAGATATTGACCTAGTTTTAGTAATTTTTACTTTATTGAAATGGTATTTTACTAAAACAGAGAGATTTCATATTTTAGAGTGTCATTTTCTTTCTTTCTTCCACTCATGAAGATAAAAGGCCATCTTAACACATCTTGGCCGAAACAGCAAGCAGATGATGTTTGTGTACGTCAAGTTAACATGCTAGCTTGGAGTAATTTTAATTCTTTCAAAATTCATGGAAAGCATTAGCTAAATGGGATTGTATTGGAGAATTTATGCATAACCAGCATTAATCAATTTTTTGATTTTATCCCTATGTAAACTATACAACAAATATTGTTTATTAATAATGTAAAGTATATACTACATGGGTTCAATTTTCCAAAAGCAAAACTTCAATAAGACTGTGATATTTAACTTGTTTATAAATGAACATTATTTAATAGCTATGAGTTGATCAATTCAAATTCAAGCTAAGCAAATATAAAGAATTAAATTAACACAACATAAATCTAAAATAGCAGCATTGGTGACATCTCCATATGTGTTGTTAATGGAATTAACACAACCAATGTTTTCATAAAATTGATATGTAAGTTATTCAACTAAAGAACTTGTTAAACTTCTATTGATACATATACTAGGCATGAATATGGATAGAATAAATATGACAAATGCTGAGTCCAGTTGATGCTGGAAAATAGACAAAGAATACACTTACAAGAATGTTATTTCCTCTCCTGAATGGATCCTTAAAAATGGCTTGAGGACTACACAATAGATGAAATATACAAATGTTATCGACAGGGAAACAAATAAAGCCAAAATAGAAAAGCAATCATAAAAAAATAATAGCATAAATGTAAAGAAGATGAAACACTTACTACAATATCACTTCACTGTCGTCACCCGGAGCTTGACCTGTGCTTGAACCATCATAGTTCCAGGTGGGTAGCTTCGAAGGATCGCTGACAGGACCTGGGAGAGTCTGCAATAAGAAATGATGAGTGCTTCAATCAGAACAGACGGGATGATCAGCTTAGTACAATTAAGAAACCAAATTGGCAGGTTCAAATGATATGAAAGTAAAAGATAAAGGATCCAAGTCTTACCCTAGCCTTGCTTCTTATATCCATGCCCGATCCTCCAATCCTAAAGTACATGGCAGGCATATTAAGTGTCACATAGTAAAAGTCGAATCAACAGACTAAAATCACAAGGATAAAAGACTCTAATGAGCTCTCATAAAGTCAAATCAATCCCCAGAGCAAAAGGATTAAGACCAAATCAGCTAAATGTTAGAGAGATCAAACCAGCAAAAGAGACAAGAGATCAACCTCCGATTTTGATTTCAGGATACATAAAACCAGAAAAGTTTAGTCAACACTTGAGTCGAACACAACTTTAAAAGGATGAATCAAGGACAATAACAGTTTAAAGTAGAAAAAGAGTAAAGATCGAGAAGGCCGAAGTGCAATAGATGGAACAATCCTCAAGTCCTATCAGATCTCAATTGCGATCGAACTATGAAGCATCTCCAGAGAGAAAAACGGGGCAAAAAGGATTATTACATCGATAACAACAAAAAACGAACGATCTATACATCATAATAAACCTTATAACTGTCATGATTATAAATCAGAATAAAACATCAAAAAGAGAAGACCATGTGAAATCTACGGAAAACAACGACAACAACGACAAAAAGATCCGACACACTAGGAAGAAACTAGACACCACACGAAACGTGAAATCACATGTTTTCAACATTGATACATAGAAGAACCCACGAAAAAGGATCTTTCCTTTACCAGGATAAATCGATCATAGTACAGTTCCACATGATTACCACACCAAAGAAAAAGAGATCTAAGAAACAAGAACAAAACTACGCACACGCAAGTCCTCAAACAACCAAAAGATGTTCCCCAACGGATCTCAGCCGAGGCCCAACATAGACCACAACTAAAATCTGCAAAGAAGTAGGAACCACGGCGCCAAGGACCAAAAGAAAGCCAAGATGGAGCAGTCTTTCCGCCGGAACTCCCAACAAAACCCAGAAAATAGCAGACAGAACAGGGGGGAAAGAAAAAAAAAGCAGGAACTCACCATATGTACTCGGCGATGATCTTTTCGGTCGTCTCGGAGAGGTTGAGGTTGACGAGATCGGTGAGCAGAGCCATGGCTGAGGCAGAAGTCTCACTTCCCCGATCTGAGGCACAACCGACACACACGGAGAAGAGCGATGGGAAGAAGAGAGGATGGCAGAGCCTTTTATATGCAAATGTGGGTGGCGCTCCACTTGCTGTGGACTCTATTTTGTTAGGAAATATATAATTAATTACTTGACAAAATTATATATATATATATATATATATATATATCAATTATTTTCATTGTTAGTATAAAGTCTAATTTATATTAATATTTTCAATATCTTTTTATGGTATTCAAGGTTTTTTTTTATTTTGGCATACTTCTTTAAATAACATAAATTAAGTAAAGCATGATTACAAATTATTGTCTTACATTTTATGGATGTATGTTATTGTATTTATATAAATAGTATATGGATGAAATGATTAGTAATTGTTATTATTGTTCAAGGTAAATTTTAGAAAAATATAATAAATAAAAACAAAACTCTGAGTCACTTTTTTTGTTGTCAAGGCACTATAAAAGGATGAAATTTGAGGTGATGAGGGGTTAAGTTAGGAAGGAAAACAGATGGTATTGTGAGATAATGGAATTAAATTGGTGTGTTAAATCAGATATTTCATATATTGGAGTATATTTGGGTTTCCTTATAAATCATAGAACAATAGGATTTGGTGCAAAAGAAGTTAATGTACTCCATGAACTAATGAGGTGTATATATATATATATATATATATATATATATATATATATATATATATATATATATATATATATATATATATATATATATATATATATATATATATATATATATATATATATATATATATATATATATATATATATTGTTTAATAGAAATTATGGAGTTGTGATATTGAAGAAATCAAATTTGATGTGTGTAATTTTTTTTATAAGAAAATAGACTTTTGGTAAGTCAATGGAAGGGTTGGTGGCATCCTTTTATTGTGGTCTAAGTATATGTTTGGACTTTGGGGACAAGGGTTTGGTTTCACCTAACCCCAAATTATGGTGTTACTAGTGATTGGTCCAATTTGCCCTTGACTCTTAGATGAATTGGTAAAAATAGAGGATTAAAAACTTTCAATTAATATAAATATCTTTCTCATTAATATAATAATAATTTGTGAAATAATTAATATTAAAGGTACATAGAAGAAGACATCTTATTAGAATCTATAATAAAAATTTAAACACTTTTAATTTAAATATTTTTTTTATATTATTAAGATTTTATTATTTTATTATTGTTGTTGTATCTCTCAAATTAGTGATAATATGGAATGACTATTGACAAGAATATGTCAACCTAACGTTTACTTCACTATAGCTGTCAAGTTGCAACTAATCTTTGTGCACCTTCAAGCAACACAGGCATTTCCACCTAATGGTCAATCCAATTTGTGATTACTATACTTAATGAGAATTTAATGATCAATCCAAGTAGTGATTATCCAAAGCTATCAAATATCCATGAATCAAATGTGTTTTCATGATCAACCTTCGACTGTATCTCCAGTGTTAAAACCTTTTCCTTGTACACAAAAAAAAAATACTAAATCAATTTTGGAGGAATTAATGGAATTAGTAAGGGTATATCGGTCAACTCAAAAGAACAAGTCAGTCGAGCTCCGAGTCTGCCGTGGGAAAAGTGGCACCAACCCACGTAAGGCCGTCCACCGGCTCGGCCGGTCAAAAGGGCAGCCCAACGTCGTTGTCACGTCAGGTAGCCCCGGTCTTGCCGGTCGCCCCTCCCATGCTGTGGGTCCGCGCCGCCTCTCGGGCCCAGAGGTGGGACCTGCTCGGCCTTCGTGTATTGTATGGGAGCTTTGGAATCTCAGACTGCGGCCTCAGATCCCGTCCCTCCGTTTCCTCCGAAGCAGGGCTCGACGGAGGTATCTTTGTCCTCTACCCAAGGCTGACTGCTGCATTCAATGGTTTGGACCTCTTGGCCTTGGAAACAGATCACAAGGACGGAAAAATAAAGCGGATGATGTGACTCTTCGCCGGTTGTGTGATGGAGTAAGCTTCTCGGATGGTGCCCAAGGCCAATTGGGTGCCTTCGAGCTGTCAAGCTTTTCTTTTCCCAAAGCTGTCAACTTGACCGGAGCATGCACTCCTCTGCCAACCTACTCCCTGAGGTTGGCCATGAAATTGGCCAATCTTAGTCAACTCGTTGATCTGAATATTCCCTTTTTCTGTCATAAAAAAAATGTTCGACACAGCCTGAATCTTCTCAAAGAAAACTGAAAACAAGCCGTCTATATAAGAAGATAGAAGATAGAGGATAGAGGATAAATTAAAGTAATATGTATAAAATATTATATATATATATAATAATTATTATTTATTGGGAAAGGTAAAGCCTAAGAAGATGTTACTATGAAATATAGATAAAGTATTTGAATACTTTTTATCTATCTAAGAATATGTTTTCATGTAGAATTTACTGACTGGAAAAGATTCAGATGATGGACAGGTTGGGCTACATGACTTCTTGATGTTATTGTATAGACTTTGGAAATGTCAACGACATATGAATTAAGCAATGGGAGACAGAAAACCATCTCTCTAGTTTGTCATTTTAGTTAAATGAGTTTACTATCTTATATGTTTTTGCTTTTGACTTGAGCTAAGAAGAGGATATTTTAAATCACTTTCTATTGCACATATTGTCTGTATCATTTTGATTTCAAAGACTTCTCTTCTCTTACGTCCAATCATTCATTTCTCTTTTGTGATTTTAGCATTATAACAATTGTTTTTGGGGCATCAGAATCATTGAATACTAACCACATACTTGTGGAGCATCTTCTTCAGGAATTAAACTGGCAACTTAGTGTTGAGGAAAGGGAAGCATGAAGACATCCGGATCTTGCAAGTTTTCCATCAACATCACAGCTACAATCTCTCGCATCAGCAGCAGCAGTCACTTTCTTGATTCACTTCAATTTATTATCTTCGGTAGCTTTGCAAAAAGAGAAAACAAAAAACAACTTAGTCAGGTGTTTCTGATCATTCATTGAATGATCAGAAAGAATGTCTGAGTCATGAAATATTTTTTAGATAGGCAAACACTTACTGATGTTAGAAGAAGTTTTAAGGGAATCATTTGTGATGAAACCTTCCCTAACCTACTAACAATGTTCATCTCATATTTTATGGAACAGATAGGCTTTTTGTGATGGTTTCTTTCACTCCCATGACTCATCCTGCTCCTCCTATGTGAGGCAGAATCTCTAACTTCGATTCCCTGTTGGATTTTGTGGGAAGCACTTTCTAGCTTCACCTAAATATTATCTGCAACTTGGACAAGACTAGTATGTGAAACATGGGGGAATGTGTTCACATGAAATCTTGCAGTATATGAGTTGTGTTTAGTAGATCATGTATTTTGTTGTATGTTAATTCACATAATTCCATATGTCAATCTCAGCACCACTTACCAATAAAAAAATTAATTTAATTTAAACATAATTAATTATATACTAATTTTTATAATTAAATTAATTTTACTATTTTAATTTTTATATTTTTAAAAATTACATTCAGATTCATATATATACCTACGAAAATTAAACATTTAACATGTGAAATTATCTTATATATAAAATAATCTTAATATTTCACTTTTATAAATATAATAATATTAATATAAATTTTTAAAAAATATATAAAGATTAAATATTAAAAAGAATTAATTATAGGATATAATTTATAATTTGACCTTATTAGTAAATTAATAACTCATTTGATCACCTTCAGCAACTTTTCATTGTGCTTCCTCTTGAGGAAGTCTGAAATAATCATTCTGAGATAAATTAAGTTACTTGGAGTTCATTTTACATTTGAGTAAAGGTTCAAAATTATCTGCATTTTAAGAATTCTTTTAAGCTAATAAACCCTAAGGATCAAAGGTCTTGGCGTCGATTGTAAGCCGGTTTGGTTGGGTTCAATTTCATGAGAGGCGAGCCGAACCGGTTCGACGACCGGAGCAGCGGGTCGTCGGCGGAAGAAGCGGTCGTTATGCGCGCCTCTTGGCGCCGCGCGCCAAACGGGCTTCCTACCGTGCCATCTCGCGCCAGCTCTCCCCCTTCTTTCGACGCCACATCCCATCCCTTAAAACACACGCATTAAGAGATGCGACGGAGGAAGAAGCTAGCGAGATTGCGAGGTCTCTCGAGTACGAGGTAGAGGCCGTTCCTTCGTCTGGTCTGCCTGTTCCCTTCTCCGGTGGTAAAACCTCTGACTCGTGTAGGATCCTTTGAGAACTTTGGTGATCACTGCTTTCTCGTTCTTCTAGTTCTCCGTCTCCCTGTCAGAGATAGAAGATGGCAGATGGTGAGGACATTCAGCCCCTCGTGTGCGACAATGGAACTGGAATGGTCAAGGTACGGCTACAAGACCTGCTCTCGATGTCGATGATATATGATTCATCGTTTGCGTTTGTATTTCTAGGCTGGTTTTGCTGGAGATGATGCCCCGAGAGCTGTCTTCCCTAGCATCGTGGGTCGACCACGCCACACCGGCGTGATGGTAGGCATGGGGCAGAAGGACGCGTACGTGGGAGACGAAGCTCAATCCAAGCGAGGCATTCTGACGCTCAAGTACCCGATCGAGCACGGCATCGTGAGCAACTGGGACGACATGGAGAAGATTTGGCACCACACCTTCTACAACGAGCTCCGCGTCGCCCCCGAAGAACACCCCATTCTGCTCACCGAGGCGCCTCTCAACCCCAAGGCGAATCGTGAGAAGATGACTCAGATCATGTTCGAGACCTTCAATGCTCCCGCAATGTATGTCGCCATCCAGGCTGTCCTCTCTCTTTATGCTAGTGGTCGAACGACAGGTAACCCTACCCATCCACCTCGATTGATCACTCTCCTATGAAGCCATGAAACGAACCAGAAAGCTGCGTCGTCTAAGTAATTTGCTCGAACACTACTATGTTGGTATGGATAGGCATTGTGCTCGACTCCGGCGACGGTGTCAGCCACACGGTTCCTATCTACGAAGGCTACGCACTCCCGCACGCGATACTTCGCCTCGACCTGGCGGGCCGCGACCTCACCGACGCTCTCATGAAGATCCTGACGGAGCGCGGCTACTCCTTCACCACCACGGCGGAGCGTGAAATCGTCCGCGACATCAAGGAGAAGCTGGCCTACATCGCTCTCGACTACGAGCAGGAGCTGGAGATGGCGAAGACCAGCTCGTCGGTGGAGAAGAACTACGAGCTGCCGGACGGGCAGGTGATCACCATCGGCGCCGAGCGGTTCCGCTGCCCGGAAGTCCTCTTCCAGCCGTCCATGATCGGGATGGAAGCCGCAGGCATACACGAGACCACCTACAACTCCATCATGAAGTGCGATGTGGACATCAGGAAGGATTTGTATGGCAACATCGTGTTGAGCGGAGGATCCACCATGTTCTCAGGCATTGCTGACAGGATGAGCAAGGAGATCACGGCGCTGGCGCCAAGCAGCATGAAGATTAAGGTGGTTGCTCCCCCTGAGAGGAAGTACAGTGTTTGGATTGGAGGCTCCATTTTGGCATCCCTCAGCACCTTCCAACAGGTAAATTCTCAGACTCATCTCGATACATCTACGAAACATGTATTGATACTGACGAGCTATTGTCGTTCATGGCAGATGTGGATTGCAAAAGCAGAGTACGACGAGTCTGGTCCATCGATCGTGCACAGGAAATGCTTCTAAGATCACCAACACTGGGAATGGTAGAAGAATAAGGTGAGATCATCAACACGACTGGCTTGTGAGAGTAGGCTCAGTTATCTCCAAATGGATTTCACCTGAATGGTGGTGTGGACACTGTTGAGGGCTGCTGTTCCTTCGTCAACCAAGTATTGCTTCGGTGTTTTGTGCTTTGTTCCTCTTAATTCTTACTTCAATTCTGTACTCGATGGAAGGTCGAGAATTCCGAACCAAATGTGATTTTTGAGTATCTTGTCACCTTCCTATTTCTGCTCAATAAGTGTGATTTGCCGTCAGAAATATAAAATGCTTCCATTTTTCCATGTGGATTTGATTTCTTGATTTCGACTTGTTTCCAATGGATGCTTGTTTTTGTTTCCTCCCTAAGACTGAGAAGGTTGTTCTTGAAAACTCTTTTTAAGTCTAGCTTTTCTTTTTTTTTTACATGTAATCTTTATAATTAATTACTTTTAATGTTTCGATTCTTATATTTTCAAAAGTTATATTATGATCCATGTAAACATTAAGATCTCTATATAGGATTAAAAAGATGATTTTATAAAATTAAAAATTAAAAGAGAAAATTTTTTTATTGAAGCAACAACTCAAATGTTTCGCTTTTATAATTATAAAAATATCAATATAGAGATACTAAATATAACTAATTACATAAAGTAATCTATAATTAGCCCTCCATCATGTATATATAAAAATAAAACTAAATCGAATAATTAGATTTCTATCATGTTATATAAATATAAAATCAGGCATATGATGTAATCAAATATAAATACGTATAAGATATCTCAATAACTTTTAAAATAAAATTTATATTTATATTTATATTTTATATTATATTAAATAAGTAATTTATATATTTATCCCTCCAAATTTAAATTTAACATATGCAAATAACCATAGAGTTGCAACTCTAAATAACATCACATTGGTATCCCTTTATATTTTAGGAATATTAGCGGTATTTTTTTGGTGCTTATAATGTTTCTAATTCAAACTAGTTAATATGAATACAATACTATTAATTGGTGAAAGAGATACATGTCAAATGATCTTAATATTTGAAAGGATCCATATAAAAAAACATGTAATTTCCTTTAAAATAATTTGGTACATAAATTATAGTATATATGATATTTTGAAGCAATTAACTTGACAGTTTAATGGAATCAATGTTACATAATCTTATCAGAGAACTCTCAGATTATTCATTATTAAATAATTAAATTATTTCATAAAATTTATATTTTTCATTTTTTTTATCTACCTAAAATTTATAATCTCTCATTGGCAAGACAGAAGCTAAGAGTGGAAGCATGCGAGATATAAAAAATAATTGTGTTAATGTTATCGCCCCAACCCAATTAGCATGGAGAGGTGTACTCATTAATAGTAAATAAATAGATATTAATTTAATTAGAGATTAAGAAGCACCTCAAGACGAGGGGAAAACAAGAGGCTGTGACGGCATTAGGAGACTCCCCTCTCGGTAATATACATGATTAGGGGCTTAACAAACAACTAGAGGAAGAAAGATTAAGAAAACCAAAGATTGTAATACATGTAATTAGATTAAAATAGACGAGGGCAGATCAGACGGATGAGATTGCCATTCCCGCTGGGCCCATAACGTGGACGGCCAGATGTTATCCGGAGAGCGGCAGGTGGAGTGCCCGAAATCGCCCCGCCCTTCCGTCCCACAATGCCCCTCATCTTCGAACACCACCCACTCGTTCGTGATCACTGTCCCGAAATGCCCGTCCGACTTCTTCCCCTGCACTTCCCGCTCTGCCCTTCCTCCTCCGTTCCCCGCCGCTGCCTCCTCGTCGCTTCCGGTAGTGCCGCCGAGCACCAGCCGCTCGAGGTCGTCCATGTCCTTCTCCGGGATACCCTCCACGGGAGGGAGATCCGCTGCGTTGAGCACGCGCAGGGTGCGGCAGAGATCGAAGTAGGACGACAGCTGGGAGTTCTGTGCCGCTGCCCGCTTCAGGATACGCATCCCCACCCGCCCCCGCCGTCTCCTCGCTTCCGTCATCGCTCCATATTGATCGGGGCCTAGAATTCCGACCAGAAAGTGGGCGATGCCGCTGCATATGCTGCTGTAGACCTCGAAGATTTCGATGACGACGCAATCCATGGCCTCGAGGACGAGGCTCACCTCCATGCCGTCAGCGTAGGGCCGGATCTGCATCAAGAGGTCTAGGAGGACCTGGAGGCGCTCCAGCTGCTCGAGGTCGTCGTCTTGGTCGCCTGCGCCTGAAGCGGCCTGGGAGGGGGAGGGGGAGGGGGAGCCGGTGAGGGCGGAGAAGAAGGACCGGCGGTCGACGAAGCGGTAGTAGGCGCGGACAAACGCGGAGAAGCCGGGGGAGGTGGAGGAGCGGCCGCGGAAGTCGGAGAGGTCGAAGGGTAGGCGACCGACGTGGGCAGAGGGCGGCGCGTCGTCGGAGCAGAGGAGTAGGCCGTGGGCGAGGAGGAGGCACTTGAGGGCGACGATCCACGAGCGGGTGCGGGAGGCGCGACTGGCCACGGACCACATGAGCGGCGGTAGGAGCGACGAGGGGGCGCCACGGGCCCACGTGAAGACGCGCCCTGCGCTCTTGTAATCCACCGACCGGTCATCATGGCTGGTCGCCCGGATCACCGCCGCTTCCACCTCGGGGCTGCGCCGGTGCAGGTGGTGGTGGTGGTGGTGGCGGTGGCGTGCGCCCCCCATCCTTGTCACGTAGATGCTCCACCTGTCCTTGGCGGTCGCCGTGGCGCGGCGCCACCACTGCCTCGGCGACGCCATGGGGTGGGTGGCGCTACACAATAGGTGGCACCTCTCCCGACGTGGGAGAGAAGAACTAATGGGTTGGCATCGACTTCTTCCTCCTCATTTTGGTCAGCATATTTGGGACGTAGGAAGAGGAGGGAAGAGAAGCAATGTGAGTGGCAGGAAAGAAGAGATTTAAAGGAGAAAAGAGCGGAAGGAATAGGTGGAGAAGAATGGCCAACCCATGGAGAGGCCAAATTGGATGTGATATTGGCTGGATTAATGGCTAAAGAAATAAGCATGCTTCAATTTCTGTGTACATAATTTGGTCCAACTCCACAAACTGCCGGAATTCCTGCCGCGATTGCAGGTTGATTTGACGTAAGTCTCGTTTCCAAGTAAGCCATGCGTGCCTTTCAAATCTGAGTTCTTACGTTTTTTTCGCTTAAATAAAATATATTTTTATTTCTTAAAAAATATTTTTATTATATTAAATAGTAGACAATAAAAGATTATTTATTTTTCGTAAAACCTATAAATCTTATAAGATTATTTATTTTTATAAATCTTATAAATCTTCGTAAAACCTAAAAGATTATTTATTTTTCAAAATGAAAAATGGTAAAAATATATTTTATTCGAAGACCTTACGATTATTGTTTTACTAACTAAGCTCGTGCGATCAAAATATGTTTTATTTTTTAATTATAAAAATATAGGTTTAGTGCATCATCGGACAAGATCTCGAACCTTTGATCTATGATATACTATAAAAATATGTGGAATAAGATTTATAAACATCGTATCTTATGTGGTGGTTAATATCGATACCGATCAACTATCTATCATAGTTAGGACTTTAAATGATATTAATAATAGAAATATTAAGAATATTTAAATTTAGCTCTTTCATTAGTTAGCATCAATTACTATTGGATGTTAATGAAAGGGGCATATGCCAAAGATCTTACTATTTGAAATATATATATATATATATTAAAATTTGCAAGGATAAATATACTAATTTTAAACTTGTTAATATGTGGATTTCATGCTCAATGATTCCAAATCAACTTGGCATGCATTAGAATAACAACGATCGATTCTCTATCTCATATATCTATGATATTATTCCCTCACTCAGATAGCTCTGTAATAATAATCAATGTACTCATATATTTAGTGTATTTGCTCATCACAATTAGTCTATCCAACCCAAGATTTGCTTTCTTAATTAGATCATGCACGCAAGTATCTATAGCTTGTCTCTTCAAGGATGAGTTGGCCTCAGCTTCATGATGCTTGTAAGATTTTCTTAGTTAAGAAAGTCTCGATCAAGCTTGATAAAATATCTCTTTCTTGTTCTTTTGATTCCTTCGTCCTTTCCTAGTCTTGATCGTTTATAGTCGTCTAAACTAGAAGGAATACACCAACTCTAACATATTATTTCATGAGCAATATATGTCGATATCATTTTACTCGAAACTCAACATGTTTTAGAACATATGAATAAGAATTGTTGATCGGATGACGAAAATATTTGATTTGGTGTTTACGACACCCTTTATGGATATAATAATTATTCTTGGATATTTACTAGACAACAACACTATATTTTATATCTTAATCATTTGGAAATCGGTTGCGTTACATAGTAAATTATATGTACCTAAAATCATAGTTATCAAGAGCAAATCAAAAAGTGATTAAATCGATGGATCAACTTGTCATACTACATATTCAATTCAAAAATATTTTCAAAATATATAGCAATAATTCAAATCTAATCGGCCCAATCGGTATTTTTTTGATATAAATGATCAAATAAATGAATCGATTGATGATGATTTTTCGGTACAACCATTCAGTCCAATGTGTATTTCTGATTATTATGCTTCAACCTAAGTTAACTCACCATTCTGTAAATTCTTCTCTATCTGTCTCTCTCTCTCTCTCTCTCTCTCTCACTGACTTCCCAGTAATTTGTTCTACCAAAACTATAGTAAGTTTTGTCACAGTTGCACCCACACATTGCCAAAATCTTGAAACTAGCAAGACTAAGCTGTTCTCGAGTTCTTAGATATTTAGCCCGACCTAAACGCAGCCTATCGCCAATACACTCTTCGGTAATGGCTGTGATCACATCTTCCAAAGCCATCAAATTGGCACTTGCAATTTTATTGGCTGCATTCCTCAACCTGTTTTGACTGGGTAGTTCCCAAGGCAGCAGTTCTTCTGTCCTGATTCAAGAAGGGTCAAAGTCCTTGTCGATGCCATCCACTGTACCAAAAGGCTGATGAGACAAAGAAAGATGGAGCAAAACAAAGCAAAAGGCCCGCCAGGCTAAGCATCGCTGCACGTACCCAAATGTACACACCACTGCCAAGCTCGAACTCACACGAGGCCTTCACCCACAGTGAGAGTCAGGTGGGGAATAAAAAGGTGTGAAAGGAGCGAAAGCAAGATGCACAGTTCATTGAAAGCGAGAGTGAGTGAGTGAGTGAGTGAGGTATTAATGCTGCAGAGTAGAGCACATTGCCCGAGGAAAAAGGAGCCTCTCGCTGTAGGTTTTGCCTGTTCTTGTTCCTGCAGCACAATTAGCTTCACTTAAAGTCTCGGGGGGAAAGATGCTTTCCTCTCTCTCTCTCTCTCTCTCTCTCTCTCTCTCTCCTCTCTCTCTCTCACTGACTTCCCAGTAATTTGTTCTACCAAAACTATAGTAAGTTTTGTCACAGTTGCACCCACACATTGCCAAAATCTTGAAACTAGCAAGACTAAGCTGTTCTCGAGTTCTTAGATATTTAGCCCGACCTAAACGCAGCCTATCGCCAATACACTCTTCGGTAATGGCTGTGATCACATCTTCCAAAGCCATCAAATTGGCACTTGCAATTTTATTGGCTGCATTCCTCAACCTGTTTTGACTGGGTAGTTCCCAAGGCAGCAGTTCTTCTGTCCTGATTCAAGAAGGGTCAAAGTCCTTGTCGATGCCATCCACTGTACCAAAAGGCTGATGAGACAAAGAAAGATGGAGCAAAACAAAGCAAAAGGCCCGCCAGGCTAAGCATCGCTGCACGTACCCAAATGTACACACCACTGCCAAGCTCGAACTCACACGAGGCCTTCACCCACAGTGAGAGTCAGGTGGGGAATAAAAAGGTGTGAAAGGAGCGAAAGCAAGATGCACAGTTCATTGAAAGCGAGAGTGAGTGAGTGAGTGAGTGAGGTATTAATGCTGCAGAGTAGAGCACATTGCCCGAGGAAAAAGGAGCCTCTCGCTGTAGGTTTTGCCTGTTCTTGTTCCTGCAGCACAATTAGCTTCACTTAAGTCTCGGGGGGAAAGATGCTTTCCTCTCTCTCTCTCTCTCTCTCTCTCTCTACGCTGTTGTTGAGTCCACTTTTTGCAGAGATCTGCATGCATGACCGCAGGAAAGAGAGAGAGAGAGAGAGAGAAAACAGAGTATGGCACTGAATACCATGGCATTGAGTTTTTAATCGCGACTGATGTCCGTGTTCGATTCTGTGCTTGGATGCCACAGGGTGAGGTTGTCCGCTTGAAATGCAGGAGGGACGGAGACAACGATGACATGTACCGCAGCTACTTAGCCTGACCCTTCACAGCAACTCACTCACCACTCGTCTCCCTTTGGACTATAGCGTCTGAGAAGTGCCATCGCTGAAACTTGCAGTGTGCATCTTTTGGCTCTCCACTTTTATCGACCTCCACTGTCTTGTATCTTTTATTTGTTCTTGCACTCCGTCAGCAGCGTTTCACCGTTCATCTTAAGAAGCTGCTGTTGCCAATCCAGTGTGAGGAGGAGATGGAGAGAGAGAGAGAGAGAGAGAGAGAGAGAGAGAGAAAACAGAAGGGGAGCACATGTCTTCCATCAAACTCCTTACCTTAATCTCAAACCTCGAGCAAACATGACGAGTTAAACGTACTTAACGTTTGTTTTATGGTAGTATATGTTTGAGAGTTGGCATGAGACGATTATATATATCCCTCTCAGCTTAATCATCACAAGAAATACATCATTAACCATAGCACACTTGCATGTTGTACAGTGCGACTCTTGACATGCACATTGAACACGGAAGGAAAAAAAGGATCTTTGGAATCCGGATAGAACTATGAAGCTACGATTTTGAGATCTTGTCTCGATGCTTACGGTCATCGTGCTCCTCTTCTCCCTCGGTCACCACCGACGACATGTAGCTCACGACAAACGAGTTGTCCTCGGACGCCATTGCGGGGTTCGCCCGGAGCTGTTGCTTGCAAGCGTAGCAAGTAATCTGCAGCGCTGTCGTTGAGTCCACCTGCTGCACGGCGCGCTCCCTGATGGCATGAGCTCGATCCAGCTCCAGCTGTGCTTGTCGCCTGATCCGTTTGGCGTTCTCGAACTCTTGCTCGGCTAGTTCGTGCTGTCTCCTCGCTTGCCGTCTCGCCTCGTCCGCCAGCGCCTTCTCGGCCATGGCCAGCTTTATCTGCTCCATCGTCTCGTCTTTGAGACGAGCGGCAGCGCGTTGTGGATCATTGGAAGGCGGGTGATCGGCAGCAGGCCCGACCGAGAGCTGCAGTTTCGTGATCTTGACCTCTTCGGCGATGGGATGCATCGCAGGGGAGGGGAGGGTGGTCTGCGGATCACTGGATGGAGGTAGTAGCTGCAGCTCTACGCCCTGAGTGCGATATCGATCAGGTTTCGACGATGGAGGTTGATCCGGCCGGCGGATGAAGACGGCAGCTGGAGTCGGCGTTCTTAAGCCGGGCCACAATGTGGGGCCGGTGTTGGTGTTGCTCGAAGGACTCGAACTTGAGGCCGTCGTAGACAGGCATGCCGTCGGGTGCCGTGTATGGATCTCTGCCGGAGCTCGGCCGGCGGTGCACGTATCTTGATGCTCGATGAAGCTCTCCACCCTGTGCCCATCGAAGCAGAGAAAGAGAGAGACAGAGAAAAGCTATACGTTACAACGGATGTAGAAATTCACATTTCGAGCCTCGAATCATGGATCTGAGAAGCAAGTAAAGAAGAACGCCAAGAACACTAGAAGATGGTAGAGGATCTAAAAGTCTCTGAAAACAGAGACCAGCAGGAAAGCAACGAATGAGGAGCGGCGATGGGAATTGCGTGCTGCGTTCGATCTAATTCAGAAACCCTGTAAGGCTACGAGTGATCGATCGAATTATTATGATGCTGATGAATATGAGGAAGCAAAAGTTAAGGGCGCACCTGGAGAAGACGCGGCCGCAGTCGCAGGAGTGGCCGCGGGTGCCGCAGGTCTTGAGATGGGCCTTGTAGTCGGACTGCACCGCGTAGGCCTTGGAGCACCTGGCGCACACCCACTGCCGGTGGCTACTGTGCTTGCGACGGAAGTGCTTCTTGATCCCGACAAGGTCGCCGAGGGCGTGGCACGGGTCGTGGTGCAGGCACGTCGGCTCCGGGCACACGAACACCCGCTTCCGCACCTCCGCCGCCTCCCGCCGCAGCAGCTTCCACGGCACCTTGTGCCGCCGCCGGTGCATCTGCAGATTCTGGTCCCTCTGGAACCCCTGGTTGCAGATCTCGCACACGTACCGGTCCGACTCCAGCAGCGTCCTCGGCGCAGCGACACCACCTCGCGTCCGGGTCTAGTGATCACCACCGGAATCAGCGACACAATCGAGAAGACATGGCTTCAAATCGAGTTCTACCTGGAGTGCCTGCCGGCCTTCGCTTCCTCTTGGTGCTACTGGCATGGTCGGCGAAGTCGGGTCTAGTGATCACCACCGGAATCAGCGACACAATCGAGAAGACATGGCTTCAAATCGAGTTCTACCTGGAGTGCCTGCCGGCCTTCGCTTCCTCTTGGTGCTACTGGCATTGGTCGGCGAAGTGAATGGTTGCGGAGTGGCCGCGGGTGCCGCAGGTCTTGAGATGGGCCTTGTAGTCGGACTGCACCGCGTAGGCCTTGGAGCACCTGGCGCACACCCACTGCCGGTGGCTACTGTGCTTGCGACGGAAGTGCTTCTTGATCCCGACAAGGTCGCCGAGGGCGTGGCACGGGTCGTGGTGCAGGCACGTCGGCTCCGGGCACACGAACACCCGCTTCCGCACCTCCGCCGCCTCCCGCCGCAGCAGCTTCCACGGCACCTTGTGCCGCCGCCGGTGCATCTGCAGATTCTGGTCCCTCTGGAACCCCTGGTTGCAGATCTCGCACACGTACCGGTCCGACTCCAGCAGCGTCCTCGGCGACAGCGACACCACCTCCGCGTCCGGGTCTAGTGATCACCACCGGAATCAGCGACACAATCGAGAAGACATGGCTTCAAATCGAGTTCTACCTGGAGTGCCTGCCGGCCTTCGCTTCCTCTTGGTGCTACTGGCATTGGTCGGCGAAGTGAATGGTTGCGGAGTGGCCGCTGGGATGGTGGTGCCACCGCCAGCAGCAGCAACAGGAGGGGCAGCAGCAGCAGCAGCAGCAGCAGATGATGGAGAGCCTAACATCTTTCAATCTCTCAGTTAGGACTTGAAGCCTATAAATATGATCTCCTCGTTTACACTGTTTCTTGAATTGTACCAAATGGTTCTCCTTCAGGAAAACAAGACCTCACACACAGTGTCACATATATAGCACTCCTCGAGGAAGAAGAAGAAAAGGTCTATATATCTCAAAACTCTTTTGTTGTGTCTGCTTGGAGTTCACTGGAACGACATAAGAAGACAGCCTTGTCACAGCTATAGCTTTCTCAGCTTTTCTTGAGGTTTCATGGGTGAGCTACTGCGAAGGGGGTGTTCCTGTGATTGGGGTTGGAATTGTCTTGTAATGTGAGGATTCCATCAATACTTCTACTAAATAAACGTTTTCAGAATAGAGATAGAGATACAGAGAGAGAGAAGCTAAGTTGCAGAAGCTTTAAGCCCACCACAAGAAGGCCAATTGGGACACAGAACAGACATCCCCACAAAGAAACAAAAGCGCTCATAATTCCATCACTACTTCCGTCAGTATAAATTGCATGCATTAATGCTGTCCTGTCTCCAAATACACGTGACCACCCCCTCTCTCTCTCTCTCTCTCTCTCTCTCACACACACACACACACAAACACACACACACACACACACAATATTGTATGATGTACGAGAAGACTGCACTGCCACTGCTACTGCTGTCTCTAATAATATGAACAATACGTACGGCTGGCTGTATGTAAAGGAGTATTTTGTTGACGCCAACATTGCTCTCCTCTAATACCAAATTCTTTCTTGCCCTTTAGTAACATTGTCCGTATCCTTCATAAAAACGTTCTCAGCTCTCCAAAGGAATCAAAGCTCTCCCACACTCACCTTCGAACTCAATTTCTCAAAATGATAGGATTGCTCATCAAATTAAGATCGCCAATGCCAATACTATAATAATCTATTAATTTCGTTGAGCCTAAACTAATATTAATATACCAAAATTCTATACAATGATGGTTGTATAGAATTTTGCTTATATTGTGGTATGCAACAATGATGGTTGGCAAGGACATGGTGGAAAATGCTGAATGCCAAAGCTGGAAAAATCTACAGTATGCTAGACTTGGTTCAAATTCTCAGTGATGTTGCAATCAAGACAGCTGCAATTTTGACCCAACTCATTTGGATGCTTCAAGGGATAAACATCAGCTGTCCTTTTTATTTGAGATGCACAATAAAATTTTCCTTCATTATTTATATTATAACTTCAAATCATTAACCTATCAAAATAAAACTACTTTACTATGAAAGTATCCACCTTATGGACATTTTTAAATATAACATAACATTTAATTATTGTTGTATCATTTAGATGGACATGATATTTGGGTTGCACAATCTAATGAGATTTTTTTGTAATATAAGCAGCAAATTATTGGGTAGCAAGCAAACTTTATCATGTGCAGTAAATGCATTAACTATTACTCAAACAACACTGAAAAGCAAATTCAATGCTGCAATAATTAATCTGAACATTTTGTAAGGAACTCTTACATATCGACCAGCAGACCTCAATGGTAACAAGGTGTCAATCAATTAATATGAAGCAAAAAAATAAAAACAGTAGTGATGTATTAAATGTGTATAATCAATGTAATGGTTGACTTGTGCAAGATATACTTCAAGAAACTTTTCTGCATATGCTTTCTTGAGGACAAAGATTTTGTGGTCATACAAATGTTTCAACAGAGAGAATATTGGATCTTTTTTGCAAGATGAGAAGCTGAGAAATGTCAAGAAGATCTATATCGAGTAGTGTATGAGATGAGTGTCCCACCTTCCAACTGATTAAAAAGGGGATTCCTATTGAGAAAGAGATAGGATCACTGTGTGTCTTGTAAGGTGGCTGCTGGGTGAGGAAAAGAAGGCTGAGGACCCACAGGCAGCTCATGGCATTATTCTTCCGCTTCATGCCACTCTCACTCACTGGATTAGCTTAAGCCCAAAGCAGCCAACTTTTTTGCTGCATTAGACATGACATGCTGTGCCATGCTGTATGTACATGATGATAGTTTTGCACTACCTGCTATGACTGTTCAGGGGAAATGAACACACCAAGCTTTCCAATCCATGTGTAAGCCTCATTCATGCGCTCCACTAGCCTTCACAATCTCTTGCTAAAAGCAGATCGATGGACTGACCTTCGGCTGCAGGGATGAACTACCTTCCACTTTGCTCCCTATATTTTGTGGCCACTGTACTTGTTGCGTGATTACAAGGAATAGAACTTAAGCCCTAAATCTTGCTTGAAGAAACATATGCATTTGGGTTGATGTGGGACTTTGGAACTCAGTATGTTTGTGGATTAAGCACATGCAAGCTCTGGAATTATATCAAACATGTGAAAGTAGAAGAAGAACCTCCATCTTGTTCAATCAAAAGAATGAGATCTAAAGAAGCTGCACTCATTTATTTTGAGTAAACAATCCATCAAAAGCTGGCCTTTCTGCGTGTATGCATCTCTTTTATGGCTTTTCTGTCAGTTGACGGAATGGGATGAGATGATGGGAGGAGGATCGCAACACATGCATCCTTGGGATGAATCTAATCATGTCTTCTTAGACTAAGCATGTCCTGAGATAGCACAATTCATGTTCTCTCATGGCATGCTTGACCATTTCTTGGTCTCTTCCTTCCTTTTGTTTCTTTATCTTATTGTGACAGCATCTTGGCATCACAACTGAACATGGTGGGTGAAGAGAAAAGCCGAGAACAGACCGACAAGAACGATCTTTGTTTGCTTCAGATCTTTCTGAGAGTACATTATGGACATCGTTTGAGAAGAAACAAAGGCAAGCAGAAACACTGTTTCTTGTGGTCACAAATTTGTTGGTCAGATCCATGAGAAGTTTGGTGCGCTCAATGCTCGCAAAACTATTCCTCCATATAATTTAGTCGCAGTCTTCGATTGCAAATAATGTGATTCCACTGTCTCTCCTAAGAATCAGCATAAACCTACACACACACACACACACACACACACACACACATATATATATATATATATATATATATATATATATATATATATATATATATATATGCGAATAAGTAATAACATAAACAAAAAGAATTCTCAAACTTGTTATGATATAAATAGCTCATTAGCTTTGGAAGTTCAACAAATAGATGTAGAAGCACTCTTTTTGAATGGTGATCTTGGAAAGGAAGTTTACATGGTATTGTAATATGTATAGTTTAAGGAGGTAAGAAATATGACATTCCAATTCAATGAAAATGAGAGAAGAATTGAGTTAGTTTCACACTTAATAAACTAATGAATCATTTTTCTATCAAGTAGAGTGACGATAATTAGTATTAGAGCTTACCAAGCATTAAGTATAATAAGGAGCTTGAGTAACACCCGATGAACCGTCAATAAAAATACTTTTATACTTGTATTATATTAAGGCATTAGCTAGTTTAACTGATAAAGACTTTAATAATTCAATCGCAAGATCATTTGTCCTTAGCTTTGATGAAGACAATCAGACTTAGTAGATTGTGTTAATCACTTTTAGTTTTGCATGTATTATAAATACGAGGAGAATTGAGTTGGCTGATAGGATTAAATTAACTTATTACTATTATTTCGAGCGAAACTCTTTGGATTATGTAATTAAAAGCTATTCAAGTTAATGCATCATGATAAGAAAATAACATAGGTCAAGAAAGTCAATCTGTTAAAGCTTCCAGGCAAATGGTATTTGAAATTTAATGAAATGATCTTTTTGAATTTATGCTATGGTCAGTGCTAGTAAACACTTTTGTTTTTGTTTTTTTTACTTAATGTAAGAATGATTTTGAGCCACCACAAACAATTATTGTCCAAAAAAATGACAAAGGATCCATCACTTTAATGGTACAAATTGGTGCATGCAATATTGATTTTGGACATTGATGGCCTGATTTCATGTGTGTGATCATGATTCTACAATAAGATTTAATGAAAATTTAACTTATAATATTAGCTAAACAATCATAAAAATCATTCAAAATTGTGCAACCGAAAAAACAACAAAATGTGCTCATTTTGCTACAAAATATGAAATAGAAGAAATTTTGGTCTAATTTCATGTGTGTGATAATGATTCTATAATAAGATTTCATGATCATTTACCTTATAATATTAGCTAAACAATCATAAATATCAATCAAAATTATGCGACCGAAAAGAGGACAAAATTTGCTCTTTTTTGCTACAAAATATGAAATGTAAGAAATTTCGATCTAATTTCTGATCATGATTCTACAATAAGATTTCATGAAAATTTACCTCATAATATTAACTAAACAATCATGGATATCATTCAAAATTGTGTGACCGAAAAAAAATATATGATCATTTTGCTACAAAATATGGAATGTAAGAAATTTGTGAAGTCTTGGCATTATCTAAACCAATATCCTAACTCTACCTTCAATTATCCTTTTGATATTATTGAAGTAATAATTTACTTGTTGGACATTAAACCATTCAAATCTAAAATCTTTTAATTTTAGCATTAATTGTCTCTATAATTATGTGTGACCCCCTTCAGATATCATTACTTAATGTATACACAACCTTCCAACCTTTTGCCTTCTTTTCTTGCTTTCACTTTCATGCGAACTTACTTCGCTTGAGGTTGAGACACAAGCGGCGGAGCCCCACCACCGGCGGCAAACACTAGTGGTGGGTCGCTCTTCCGACTGGACTTGCGGTCTCGCTCATGCCAGTGCATGCAATTTGTTTGATTATTGAATGAATCGCAATGAAGAAAAGAGAAAAGAAAACATGAACAGTTCATAGCATAGGCAATTTAAGATTACAAGTACAATCGATAGCCTTAGCAAGTGCACGCACATCACCGACAAATACTCGATTCCTCTTTTCATCTTGATCATGATGACTATCATTTCTCACATATATTTTTATATTTACGATCGATTAATAGGCATGCGATTAGGGTTCGAAAAAGATCCAATTGTATATCTAGACCCAATTGAAAATTTTATGTGAATTCCAAATTCTCTTTTAGTGAAATAACATTACGACGGTCCAACTCGAGTTTCTACGTATATGTTATATGTTAGTAGAACTAAACTAATGTAGTTCGAAGTCGATTTTGATAAATATTTCTTCGATGTTTATATTAATAATATATAATAAAAAATACTAAATATTTCATTGATATAGTTTGACAAAATCATGGGGCATTAGGTCATACTAGTCGTCATATATTGGACTTTAAATCATGAATTAACGATATGATAATTAGGATAATGTATGAAATTGACTAGACACCTATGTTATGTCGGGCCAATGATGCCATGGTGTTGGAAGGTGTACGTGTCTGACTCAGGGTATCAATTTGAGTGACAGTAGCTTCATAGATTAGGGATGGTTAGGGAGTGGTACTGCTGAACCATGTAGAGCAATTGTGAAGCAATGGAGTTGGAAGGGAAGTAGGAGACGATCGAGCGTTATATTATTTGGGTGCATGTCTTCTTCCATGAGTGGCCCATGCAAGAAGCAGATATTCTAGTTCATGTATTCTAGAAATGCTAAACATCATTGTTTGCTGTAAAGTAATGGGAGATTCCAATGGCATGTCCCTTTTTGTCCCCAAACCCCACATTGCAAGTCCTCTTGGCCTTGTTCAGTGGTCGCTTTCTTCTTCTTCTTCTATAAATGAGGGTCATGAATGGATAATGCATCTATCATTCATTCCCTTTCTCTCAGTAATAGTAATAGCTGAGAGAATCTTTCACCACCTCATGACAAACCTTTGACCCTAAATATAAAAGTCTTAACTGGTAGAGAGCAATAATATAGGAAACTATTTGTTTTCCCTGTTGAGTATTTTAGTCGGCTATCATTCAGTATGAAAGCAAATTTTTTTGATCTTTCGACTCTTATGTTAGAGCAGTAACTATCATTTCAATATGGTATGAAGAGTTTGATGCTAATGACCATCAAAGATCATGTCCGATCCTAAAGACTCATCATGCAAATTCATTGAAGAATTAGAAAGATATGATGATGACAATGAAGATGATAGTTGGTGAGACATAATTAATGGATTGAAGAATTGATCTCTCTGATGCTTCTGCCTTTGCTTCTTCTCCTACCTCTCTCTCTCTCTCTCTCTCTCTCTCTCTCTCTCATCCTTTAGTTGACGAGTCCCTCTTGGGATATATGAGCCACCAACCCATGTGCCCCCATCAGCACTAGCACTGTTGGTGAATCATTTCACATGAAAGACAGAAACTGAAACAAAAAGAAAAGAGGGGGTTAGAGAGAGAGAGAGAGAGAGAGAGAGAGAGAGAGAGAGAGAGAGAGGTAGCATGTCACAGTGAAATAGTTGGAGAAGAAGAGTCTTACAGCACAAAAGTTGTCTGACCCTGACAGAGACAACTGAAGGTGCTCTTGGTCGAAAAGGAGCTTCACTGAGACATATGGGGGGAGGGGGGGGGGTTTTCAAGTAGTTCTCCATGACAATCTAGTAGTTCTCTTTTCAGCAAAGCTAATGCCTGCAGGGCTCATGTGTTCTTCCATCTGTGACCAAGCTTTTGGTAAGAGCTATCTTTTTCCTGAAAGGCATTGTGAGACAACAACAGGAGCACAGAAACAAGCCATGTGAAGTCTCACCCCATGAAATGTACAGCTCTCGAACCAGTGGAATCTTTGGATGAGCTCTTCCTGTGAGTAAGGACCAAACAAACAAACTGTATCATGCATCTTCATGCTGTTGCAGAAGACAGTCATAGGAATTGCCATGGTTTCCTCTTATGGAATGGAATGCAGATTGTTGGCCATGAGAAACATGGAGTGGAGTGATGAGATTATAAGAAAATCCATGCTTATTTGCAGATTGATGTTTCATGATGTGGACAAGTCTTTTCAGTCCTCCAAACTTTTTCTGCTTCCTTTCTCATTTGGAGTATCACAAGAGCTGATAGTTCATCTCAAGGGGACCAAACTGGTTGGAGACTGCACCAATGATAAAGTCTCAATGATTAGAGAGAGAACCTATCTAAGACCATCAAATGAAGTTGCCAATACAGATTTAAAATAGATCAGATGGCATGCTTCAAAGTAGCACTATTCTACTGTAGTTTCGCATATGAGTTCATACTGCAGTACAAAGCACCAGAATTTTTGATATGATAATCATATTTTCAAGTTAAAGATCCAATTTTTTTGATGTAAGATTGCGTATATTAACTAACCATCCTTAAATCTCGTATCATCTTTCAGTTCGATTAGTGCCTCTCAAGCCTTGCAACTTTGGCCAATCAAAACGAAGCCCAGCACAAACTTTGGATTGAAATCTTCTCAACATGGGCTAGGCTTAGGCTTAGGCTTAGGTGGAGAATGTTCATTATAACTTCAACTTGAGCTAGTCTTAGGTTTCTTACACCACAACTCAACCATATTAATCTGTATCTTTACTATTACAATCACATACATCGTGAAGTCTCATTATCAGAACAAGAATAATAATTTCTTAACTTCGATCAGAATAAATATAGATACTACATTTGTCGAAAAAGTTATTCAAAATATAATCGAGATATAAATTGGATAATCAGTAAAACATTTCTAACAACAGCATGAACAAATAAAAAATAAATAGAAGAATATAATATTTACTTTTAAAAAAGATTAAAAAGTAATAAAATAATACTATTTATAGGCTATTCTGACCAATCAATCAAGGATTATTGCAATGACTGAAACAGTCACTACAGGCAACGCAACGCACATTATAATTATTCCAAAGGTAAAATTGTATTTCATATCTTTTTAAAGAATAGTACAAATAGGATAAAATCATAATTTAAATTTAAAAATAATTATAAATAATTATAAATTTGTAATTTATGGTTTTTTCGATTAAATATTCTGACACTCATTAGTTGTTGGTAATGTTAACTTTTGTTCATATTAGTAATGGTATCAGATGTTTATGTAATAATATCATGTAAATCATCATATCACTCTATAGAAAAGATAATTACGGATGAGATAAAGTATTGTTTATTTCACTCAAAAAAATTTACTATAACTTCAAAAACTTTATATCCTATTGGATACATTACATAGTATTTTGACAAGTTTAATTTTAATGTTATTTTTTATTAAACTTGTTTCATCTAACATATCAAGTTTCTTTACAGGTTGTTAAAATAATTTAAATTTAAAAATAATTATAAATTTGTAATTTATGGTTTTTCGATTAAATATTCTGACACTCATTAGTTGTTGGTAATGTTAACTTTTGTTCATATTAGTAATGGTATCAGATGTTTAATGTAATAATATCATGTAAATCATCATATCACTCTATTAGAAAAGATAATTACGGATGAGATAAAGTATTGTTTATTTCACTCAAAAAAATTTACTATAACTTCAAAAAACTTTATATCCTATTGGATACATTACATTTATTATATTTAATATGAATATTTGTTCTCGAATAGACTCTTTTCGAGCATGAATAATCAATTTGGTTTATTCTTCTACAAGCCTGTGTTTTACCTCTTGATAAAATAAATTTATTCATAGTATTTTGACAAGTTTAATTTTAATGTTATTTTTTATTAAACTTGTTTCATCTAACATATCAAGTTTCTTTACAGGTTGTTAAAATAATTTAAATTTAAAAGATTTTGTATGTATATTAAACACTTATTTACTTGTCTTTAACATGAAGTAGTTCTTCTTCTTTGTCTTTGACATAGTTTCTTATCAAATAAAATTATATATCGATATGCTTCGATCTTTCACGATAGATTGGATTCTTGGCTAAGACAATAGTAACTTGTTATCAATATAAATCTTAGTTAATTTCTCCTACAACATATGAAAATTTTAAACTAGTCTTCTTAGTTATATTGTATAACAAATGCAAGAAGATATTGTTGTATATTCTACTTACTCTTTCGATATTGTAGCTTTCGAGTAAATCACTCTCAGTATATTCAATTATTTTTAACCTTTTAATGATGAATAGAATATACTATAGTTAATTATCTCTTTAATATATCATAAAATTCTTTTAGAAACTTTTAAATAAAATGTCATACGAGCTTTCATATATATCTACTTATTAAATCAATTCCAAATAGTATATTGAGTCGATTGCATATTAAATATCTTAAACATCTAATGAGGCATTTATAATAAGTTAGATTAATTGGTTTACCTTTATATTCCTTAGTCAACTTAGTCTCATATTCAATAAGTGTATGACAATCTTCCATGAAAATTTTCTTTAGGATCTCATTTACATAATTTTCTTATCAGATGAAATTTCTTTCATTATTTTGTATCACGTATTAATAAGTCATTAGGCATAAGTCAATTATCTCGAATTCCTTTAACTTTTATTTAAAATCTTTCATCATGGAGATACTATTATTTATAAAAATTAAATCATTCATATATAGATAAATAAATAAGATATCTTCATCATAATTAAATTTTATATAAAGAATATATTCATGTGGATATTTTAAAAAATTAATTTAAATAAAATAAGTATCTATCCGATAATTTAATGCTCGTGAGGCTTTAAGCCTAAAAGGAACCCTCTTTGACATATATGCCTTATTTTCTTATTTATAAATAATAAAATCAGAGAGTTGTTAAACGTGTATCTCTTTTTTAAGAAATATTGATTTAATATTTATTTATAAAATTTTTATTTCATTTGAGCTACTAGGGAGATAATTTATTATACTATCTCCAATCAAGCTATTGGTATAAATACTTCTTTATAATCAATCTCATATTGTTGTTTGTGTCTATTTACGACCAATCAATTATTGTATTTCTTCACGTCCTCTTATGCATTTTTTTTATTTTGAAGATATGTTTAACACAGATCACTTGATGGTCTGTTGGAAGTATAGTAAGATCATATATATCATTTTTGTTAATAGCACAAATTTTCTCATTCATAGTTTGTCATCATTTTTCTTATCTATAAATTTTTTCAAAGGTTAATAGATCATATTCTATAAAAATATAAAATAAAGATAGCTCATTATTGTTAATATTAATCCTTCAAGTTACATCGTATAGCTCCTGAATATTCTTATCCTTCTTATAATCAGACTTTGTGAATTATATGATCTTGCGATGATTCAAGCATAGACTATTCGATACTTGATTGTATTACATCATCCTTTTCTGAAGTTGAAGTTGTAGTTTTCTTATGCTGCTTATCACTTTTCCAACTCTAAATTTATTATTTATCAAACTCAATATCTCTTGATATCATAATTTTGTTTGTGATAGGATTGTTGAGTTTTTAATTGTTGGAATTCTTAACATAACTTGACAAGATATATTTCTGAACTTTATCCTCAAGTTTTATTCTTTTTTCTTCTAATATCTTGACAAATACAATGCTTTCAAAAATTCTCAAATAATCGACTCTTAAATTTTTTTTATAATTTCCATACTACTTCTAGTATAACATTACTAGTTTACTATATCAGAAATATATGAAGCAAATAAATTGCATAAGCAACAACATCTCTCTCAAAATTCTTTAGAAATTCTTCTTTTATTTAACATACATCATATCATATTAAGTATAGTCTTATTTTCTTTTTTCCTAAGATATTATTTTGTTGTGATGTGTATAACATGGTGAATTAATGTAAAATTCTATTATCTCTACAAAAACTTTTCAATTTATTTGATATGTATTAATCACCCCTATTTGTTTTTAAATATTTAATCTTATAACTAAACTCTTAAATTATTTAAACTTATTTAAAATTTCTTTCTTTTCCTTTAACATGTAACTCAAGTTTTACCATAATGATCATTAGTAAAAGTAAGAAAATACATGCTTCCTCTAGTGATACTATACTAGTAGGACCATGGATATCTAAGTGCACCAAGTTAAGTCGATGTCATATACTTTTTATTTTTCTTAATTTGAAAGACTTTCTTTCTCTTTTGCCTATAACATACACTTTACATAATTTTGATAAGCAATCAATTCTTGATAGTCTTATTATCATATTATACTTTTCTATATGTTTTCTTAAATTTAAGCGAACATATCTAATATGTCATAATATAGAATTATCCTCAATATCAATTTTAAAATAATTTAATAAATCAAAAATACATAAATATAGAGGAAACATTATTTTCTTCATCATTTACACTTATGAGATTGATATTTTATTCTTATCATAAATAGAAAATTCTTATCTTTTATTTTAATATAATAACCTTTTTCAAGCAATTGTCTCAAGTTTAAAATATTATTTTTTTAATCAAGAATATAATAATAATCTAAAATGTATATTTTTTTACTATTATTAAGTTTAAGAAAATATTGGTATTTGAGAAGATCACTAAATGTAATATGATTAGAATAACTTATATCTATTTCAAAAAAAAAGTTTTTGATGCTACACATGTAATTTAAAGCTTTTATATTTTGATACCATGTCATACATTAATTTTCTTTCAAATTATCATAAGTCATTCGCAAAACAGAAGTTTTGTTCATTCTCTTCTTTCTCAAATAAAATTTATTTTATCACATTGATTGTCAGGATTATAATAACATGAAGAAAACTCATTAGTTATTCTAAAAATATTTGTTCCAAGTTATAAGCTCTTCAATTGCTACAGTAATAAAATCCAACTTTAGATCTAGAAATCTTAATATTTTTTTATTACTCTTTGATCACTTATTGGTTCATCATTTCTTCTCATTTAATGAATACCAAAAATAATTTTGAGAAGTAATAAAAAATATATTCATAAGTTTCATGCTGTAATATTTCAAACTCGGCTCGTAGAATTTGTAGATGAAGCTTTTTTATCTTGTCCATACTACCGAATATTTTTTTAAGCATTTCTTAAGCCTCTTTTGAAGTTTTTATTGGAGCGATGATCTTAAATATTATATTATCAAACCCTTAGTAAATCATGAATGAAACTTTTTTCTCTATCTTTCTTTGATTTTTGAGTTATTTCCTTGCTTCTCTATCCATTGTTCGTTCTTCTATTGGACTTGGTTTTCAATATACTATATATATATCATAATTTTTTTTATCAATTTAAAAAATTAGAGTTAAAAGGTGTTTAAGAAAGAGACCATAGCTTAAACGTGGCTCTGATACCAAATATCAAAATAGATAGAGAAAAAAAGATATAGTTATCACACAAAAGTAACGACAAGAAACTCACTATAACCTCAAAAAACTTTATATCCATGGGGTTTATATAGTCCCCATCAATATATTAAATTCATTATATTTAATATAAATCTTTTTTTTCAATAGTCAATAGTTAATTTGATTTATTATCTTATAAACCTTTAATGTGTTTCACGATACGATGAACTTCTTCACGATGGCTTCCACAAATTTGATTTCACGACTCGTGTTTGATTAGTAAAAGGAAAGTGACAGCCCATAAATTTATTATCTATCTCAAAATGCATCACCCATTTATGCATCGATCTGTCTCTCCAAAAAGCAGGCAAGTGAAGCAGACAGGCCTTCAGCGGGCACTACAAGCATTTCTTCTCTCCGAAGCTATTCGGCGGCGACGCAAGCTTCATGCGGGGCATCACCGGTGGTCGACCAGCAGAAACTGAGCAGGGAACACAATAGTTCTCTCAGAATGGCTTTCAATATCTCTCCCTTCTTCGGTACCCTGCGGCGCATGCTGGCGTCGGGAAATGCCATTAGCTTACAGGACGCGAGGGGAGTGACGGTCCGATGGCGGCGGCAGCAGACGAGCGCGGCTGTTGTTGGGGACTGTAGCGGTAGCGCCTTTATAAAGGAAGGTGGGGGAACAAGAGGAAGACACAGTCACAGCCTTCGGTTGTGTGCGACGCGGTACGCGGTGGGGAGGATTGACCGTCCGACCGAAGAGTTGACAATACGGATCTACATGTCGACAAATATCGGCCGTCGGATTCGCTGAGGACCGAGTCGTGGATGCTGTCTTCGTCCCGCATTGACTTGAGGCAAGTCAGTGTAGCATCATATCTAGATGTTTTCATAGTCATTTATTGATTTATTATCTGATAAACCTTTATGTGTTTCACGATACGATGAACTTCTTCACGATGGCTTCCACAAATTGGATTTCACGACTACGTGTTTGTAGTAGTAAAAGGAAGAGTGACAGCCCATAAATTGATATCCTATCTCAAAATGCATCCCCCATTGTATGCATCGATCTGTCCTCTCCAAAAAGCAGGCAAGTGAAGCCAGACAGGCCTTCAGCGGGCACTACAAGCATTTCTTCTCTCCGAAGCTATTCGGCGGCGACGCAAGCTTCATGCGGGGCATCACCGGTGGTCGACCAGCAGAAACTGAGCAGGGAACACAATAGTTCTCTCAGAATGGCTTTCAATATCTCTCCCTTCTTCGGTACCCTGCGGCGCATGCTGGCGTCGGGAAATGCCATTAGCTTACAGGACGCGAGGGGAGTGACGGTCCGATGGCGGCGGCAGCAGACGAGCGCGGCTGTTGTTGGGGACTGTAGCGGTAGCGCCTTTATAAAGGAAGGTGGGGGAACAAGAGGAAGACACAGTCACAGCCTTCGGTTGTGTGCGACGCGGTACGCGGTGGGGAGGATTGACCGTCCGACCGAAGAGTTGACAATACGGATCTACATGTCGACAAATATCGGCCGTCGGATTCGCTGAGGACCGAGTCGTGGATGCTGTCTTCGTCCCGCATTGACTTGAGGCAAGTCAGTGTAGCATCATATCTAGATGTTGCAGAATGATTCAAATCACAATTTCTTTTTTGGTCCTAAAAAATAAATAAATAAATATATATATGCATTTAGTAATCCTTCATTTGTATTCATATCAAACTCAATTAATAATATCTTGATCCAAATTAAGTCGGATTTGTATGTTTCCAACATCATGATAACCCACTTTAGTTCTTTTTGTTGTACCACAATTTATCCCTTAGCTATGAGTAATTTTGATGGCCTTTTTTAAGATGAAAGATGATGTGAGATCAATCTAATCCATCTCTTCTTTAAATGAATTTAATTAGTTTAGAATTATTCTGTATCTTACCATAGGGTAACATTTAAAATAATTTTAATCTAATTTCGTATTTTATTCAAGGAATAGAAAAAGATATAACATTTGAAAAAAAAATCTATGCATCAAAATATTATCTTTTTCAAAGGTAAGAATAGATTATATATTTGATTTGATGTAATTATTTTTTTATTTTTTTATATTTATAGCTAAAAAAGAGACTAAAACATTATAGTTTTTCTTGGTAGTGCGAGTTGGTTTCCAATGGTATGTATGCTCTTACCATCCATAAATATTCATGTCATCATCCTTAGTATAAGCCATTTATTTTCTATTATATTTTAATTATTAGATTTTTTTTTTCTATTCCTCTATGATAAAAACAAATCTTGTTGTTTCTCGTCCGAAAAGAGATATTAATTCTTTTTTTTTGGCTAAATAATTATTTGACCACTCTCTAAAATTTAATTAAAATTCGATGATCTCGAGTCTCACTCAACCATTAATGTTGACATAGTCATGGGTAGATGGGCAAATCCAATAATATCCATGACTCATGTGATTCGTCTTCGTACATCATAATTAGTCATCACTTTAGTCTCTATCAAATGAGTTTAAACTATATAAGTGAGTGCTTCATGTCGTACAACAGTAACTCATATGTCTTACTCTCTCATCCATTCTCACAGTTGCCTCGAACATCTCAATCATATCTTAACTGTCTATAATCTATTGGTACTAAGAGCACGTAAAAAGACATCATAATTATACGAGTGATGACTTGGATGAACAACAAGTTGACTTCTTATCATGTTTTAAAGTATTTCCTATAAAAATAAATGATAGAGTATATTCTAATGTCGATTGAAGTATACTTGATTGAAACTACAACGGAGCTAATGTAGAGAACAAAGACCATGTCATCGCCCCACCCCCTCAGTCGATCGTAGGGCGATGATTGGTGGTACAGGTCGACCTTAGGGGTTGTCGAGGGCAATGGTCCCCGAGCGACTGAACAAATCAGCGTTTTCCCTTTAGTTAATCCCTACGGGCGATAGGTCATTGAGAGTTACTTAGGTCGACCTTGTCAACCATCAAGGCTGATAGGTGACTCCCCTTTTGTTAGTCTCTACAAATGACAGGTCACAGGGGACTGTACAAACCAATCTTCCATATAATGAACCACAAAAGAAGAGCATATGGATCTATTGTTTATTAGCCACGGCTTCCCAACTTCTTAAGTATAAGAACTAGTCCCTAGCGCCTGTACAAGAAAATCCTAAACCCTATCGTTTTCATTACTTTATAAAAAGTTAACTTAATCGTCCAAGGGATCAGGTCGAGAAATCCCCTTTCACATCGACCTTTACGTAGGATCTCTAAGAAAATTAGAATTCATATCGGACGCACGAAGATCACTTTAGATTCATCTCGACCATCTCATTCCCTATAGCAATCACCTCGATTGATAACCACGTCGGTCACCTGGATGACTTTACATCTTCTAAATAAGATTGAATCGTATTAATCTTCGATTAATAGCATCAAGGTAGTAACAAAAAATAATAATTTATTTATTTATTATGATGCACTTGGGATGAAAGATTCGCCATCGGATTGAATGAGGACGATGTCTTAAGTTAAATATATTTATGTAATAATCATTCTCATTTATGCTATAGCGTTAATATTAAGCACCGCTATCATCTAATATATATAATTCTGATCAGAGCTGAGTATCTAAATCAGAGTGGCGCAGCGGAAGCGTGGTGGGCCCATAACCCACAGGTCCCAGGATCGAAACCTGGCTCTGATAATTATATTTTATTATTTAGTTGTGATTTGGCTGGATTCTGACCATTTGTTACAGCTCATCCAATTCTTAGTTTCTCAGAACCTAATTAGGCGGGCTTTATTTTAGTATGGGTCCCATCAACTCTAACATCATCTACGTGACTCTTTGACTCGTTTCCCAAAGCCCCAAACAGCCAACAAGAAAACAAACGGACGTGAGCTCACGCAGTTTCATGTGGAGCCAACCATTCTCCGCAAGTGGACGATTTGATAGGCCCCAAATGTTTGTTTGTGACCACCCAAACCACAATCCATTACGACGACCAAAGACTCCATTGACTACGATGTTGACCGAGCATGTCCTGGCGATTCATTTCTATCGGTTAAATTGTGTGTCTGAGTCAACAGAGGTCATGAGATGCCAACTTACTACCCCACATAATACCCATGAGGAACATAAAAGAAATTAACCGGTAGCAGTCATTTGCATTGCCATGGAGAGTAAAAGTTACCACAGGGGAGGAGAGATAGATGTGAGTGCAATCGTAGCTCTGCATGTTGTGTAGAACACCCATCACATCATGATTCCCAAGATCTACTAACTACACACACTGTTCCTGTTCTCCTTCTTTCTTCTGCATTGTCCATTGCTTGGACTCTCACCGCCGGCCTCGTTGCCATCGGGTGGGGAAGGTGATGGCATCGGTTCAACTTCCGGCGGCGGTGATAGCAACGACGACGGCAGCGAATGGTTGGTGTCGTCGAGCAGACTGCTGATCGATCGAGCCTTCACCATGCCTATCGTCTTCCTCTTCGTCCTCTCCTCCTCGTCCTCTCGTGGCGAGGTCGATGATAAAACACCCTTCTTTCCATCGATGCTCCATTTGGGCTGACTCGTGCCCAGTTGGCCTCTGACGCTGCTCACGCTCCTGAGCCTTCCCTTCCCAAGATGGTGCTCGCAGAGAGAGTAGCCGACGAGGGTCTGCTGGCAGCACCGCCACCCCCTTCCGTTGACGCGGCTGCATCGCGAACCCTCCACCAGCACCGCCGGGCTCCTCCGTCTCTTCCCCTTGACACTTGAGCCATTCCCCGCTCTCGCAACTGCTACCCCACCGTCGCGTCGCTCTTTATCGCCATCGTTAGGACTGGTGCAATTATTGTTCGCTGGAGCAGGACCAGTCTTTGCTCTCGCTCTCGCTCTCGCCCTCGCCCTCGCCTTGGCCTTCCTCCCTTGCTCCGTTATCTTCTCTTCTGGTCTTCCATCCCCATTTCCATCATCTCGCCCTCCTCTCGTTTTCTTCTGTGTCGATATGATTTCCCCCAGCAACGCTGCTCCCGATGCTACCGCACCCGAGCTGCCACCGATCCTGGGGAGGCAAGGAGATCTCCAAGTGGAAGACAAGAACAGTGAACACCAGAGCGCAGATCTCATCCATGAAACTATTATTGCACCACAGAGCATCAAACATAATATAAATCTTGACGCACCCGCTTATGCAACGAGCTAGCTAGTAAGTGGTAGACAGAACCAAAAAGGAAGAGGAGAGGTGTGCGAGTTTTGGATTACTAGATTGGAATGGGGGATGGGTTGTCATGATTGGTCAGGCTGGCGTGCATGCACGGTATATAGTGGCAGCAAATATATGGGAAGCTTTTCCTTTTTGATGTCTTTTACTCGCAAGCCGGTGGTGATGCAAAAAGGGAGGTATTCTTAAAAGGGGGAAAGGGGGCAAGTCACCTACCTCTTTCTGCTATTGGCCTGGCCATTCCATCCTTTGTTGGATTCCACCGTCGGCTCCTCTTCCTCCGCCTCCTTCACCACCTGCGATAAATCACCACATTGCACCCAACAAGCAGAGAGATACAGAAGCAAGCGAAGGTCGAGGTAAGCAGGCACCTGCGCACGCTCACGACTGGTCAGGGGACAAGAAGCCGCTCTGCTGCCGCTGATCCTCGAATCCAAAGATGAATCCGAAGAGGCAGAAGCCTGATCAGGCCTTCTATAAGGATCCCACCCCGGCTCATGGGAATCCACCGGCAGATCCCCAATCGGGTGCAACCCTTCCAGTACTCCCAAAGATCCTTCCCCGGTGTCATCCCTGGATCCATATGCATGTCTCCCATTTGGTGGGTGGACTCGGAGGGTTGGATCTTGGTAGACAGGAAAGGAGGTGAGAGAGGGTCTCTTCCGGATCCTCATAAGTAAAGGGATGGGGGAGAGAAGGAGAGATTAGATGGATGAGGAGAGAGAAAGGAAGATAAAGAGAGAAGGTGTGGATTCAGAAGGCTGCAGCAAAACCCCTTCCCACCTCCTCTCTCTCTCTCTCTCTCTCTCCCCCTTCCCTTTCAAGAGACTAAGCAATAAAGAGGAGCTTATGTTTGTGTGGTTCTGTCTGCCACTTTGCTTAATCTTCTCTGGTAATTCATGGGATGGATGAAAGGAAGTGCAGCGAACACAAAAGATAACAACAGCCATAATAGCAGTAATATTTACAGCAACAATAATAACAAGGAGGGTAACGTGCGATGTGACACCAGGTGGACTTCCGCCATTGGCCGACCGTACGTGCCGCTGACGACCAGTCGGAGAGGTGGGGCTCACACCGTCCACCAATAGGGGATGGCCGTTTGCATCATTTTCCTGAAACCTGTCTTCTCCAATATGGGATTTCGCATGCGGCCGAATCAATAGACTTCCTCTACATAAGCCTTCTGCAGCTCGATGGACGCTGCTCTCTTACATGCACCGTGTCCGCTTCCAGAAGCCGATCGAACCAGGCAGCCATCAAAGGCAGGTCGCCGGCGATCTCCTCGATCGAGCGCAACCAACACGGGACCCTATGGCGACGTCGAGAGCCTTGAAGCTGGCTTGAACCTCTGCTACGGCCTTCTGCTGCACCTCCCCGACGGCGGAGAACAGTCCAGTGATCAACGCATATTGAATCGGCAGAAGAATCAAACGCAGCAGTAAACGTCCAAACGATCGAGAGCAGAAGCGGTGAGGCAGCTCACCTCGTCGTCGGCAGACTTGGCCCAGAACCGGGCCTCTGCCCGCTCGTAGGCGTCGTCCGGCACCACCTACTCCGCCATCCTACGGCCTTCTGCTGCACCTCCCCGACGGCGGAGATCAGTCCAGTGATCAACGCATATTAAATCGGCAGAAGAATCAAACGCAGCAGTAAACGTCCAAACGATCGAGAGCAGAAGCGGTGAGGCAACTCACCTCGTCGTCGGCAGACTTGGCCCAGAACCGGGCCTCTGCCCGCTCGTAGGCGTCGTCCGGCACCACCTACTCCGCCATGGCCTTGCCGCGGTGCACCCGGACGGCTCGAGAGCCCAGTCCACCGTCCTCCATGGGACTCGCCCACACCCCCCAACACCTTCGCTCACTCCCATTGCCCAAAAAATATAATTATCAGAGCCAGGTTTCGATCCTGGGACCTGTGGGTTATGGGCTCACCACGCTTCCGCTGCGCCACTCTGATTGTTGCGTGATGTATATTTCTTTACTCTATTTATCACATAATAACCATAAGCAACTCCACAATAATAAGACATTTTCAAGTATCTAAATTATTTATCTGATAGATAATACATTGACTGATTCGATTATGGTTCTATAATTCAAACTATGCGACTGCTAATGCATTTACTAAGCGGAATCCAATCAGATCTAAATATATTTATGATTTTCCAATGACAAGATTATTATTTTATGGGGTTATACGTTTAGGCACAATGGAAGGTAGGAGGTGCCATTAGCAGCACCAATGACATGAACCCAATTCACTTATCATAATGATGAAAGAACAGAGAACTATAAAGCTAATGAAGATTAGGCATGTGGGGGAAGCACAGTGGAGGACTCACCTGCTTTGGTCACCATCCAAGCCTAAAGGAAAAGAGAAGCAGATGCCATTTCTTTCTTTTCATTATCGACAGTCCACTCTCTATATAAATGTACAACATCCTCCTCCTGAGGTAGATGGATTCACTGGCAGCTCTTTTCCCCTTTCTTTTGCTGCAATCATCCACATCTTTATGTCTCCTTGGCATCATGTGCCGAAAGAGGCACCGAGAATCAACCATGTACAGAAATTTCCCAGCAAAAAATATATGCATAAACCCTCCTTATTTGCTGTTCTATGCAATAAAAAGAATGAGATTTAGTTTCAAATTTCAATTATAGATTTTGCTGTTGATTAAAATTAACAGTGTATCAAACAATATATGATTCTAAAGTCAAGAAAAAAAATATTAAAAATATATATTTTAATAAGGCACTGTAAGCTTGCCAATTTAATTGATTAGAATATTAAGTTTAGCATACATATGCTTGCAAAGCTTGAAATTTATAGATATGTCACTATAGTTAATCTATAGATTCATCGAAACCATGTCGAAAATACATTTAATGAATCTTCTATTTACTTCCATGGGAATAAATCGATATTCTTTTCGGTTGCATATAAATATTTATTTCAAATATATATATTTCTATTTTTTATTTAATAATCATATATTGTTTTATTCTTCTGCCAATGCCATAGCGAACGAATGCGAAAGGGAACTTTACTTTCATTTCAAATATACTTATTTAAATATTTAATCTAGTTTAGGAGCATGAAAAAAACATTAACACTCTTCAAAAATATATCATATATATCGATATGAAAATAGTAATGTTCATATTTGTCCTTATAAATTCATGTTTAGAAGACCAGACATTAAATGATGTGTGATGCATACTTTAAATTTCAATACATTGAACTAATTAGTAACCACATTGTGCTTAATAATAATTATATATATATATATACATACATACATACATACATACATACATACATTTGAGAAGCGAGGCAACTTATTTTACATTTGAAACCATGACCTGAATTTTCCAAGTATATTTCTGTTCTGCTTAATCTTATTTATATTAATCTGCAGCACTTTAGTTATGGGACATCTCATTCTCTCTCTCTCTCTCTCTCTCTCTCTCTCTCTCACAGACACACACATATAGAATGCTTGGAAATAAGTATGTGACAGGTGACCTGATGACTACATAGGCAATACTCTCATTGGGCAATTGCCTTGCAAAGAAAAGATGCCTAGTACTTTGTTAGGCATGAGATGAATCTTAGGCACACTGCTGTCATTTGGCAATCACTAATGAGCTCAGTTCATGGATGAACCGTGAGGTCAGCTAGCCTTCGTGCTTCGTACCTAAACAAATAGCAGTTCCATCTTGTTTCTGACCAACTCACATGATGCTGTCCTGGAACCTGAGATGCATCAACATGCTCAAGACTTGTATCCTTGTGTGCGTGTGTTCCAAAAGAACAGCAAGCATCAGCAACATGGAAACACACCTCATGGTCCAGTAAAAGTTACCGAGGTGCGAGTCCTGCCATACTTGTCTGAAACCCTACAGCTTTTAATGTAGGCAGCCAAGCCAAAAATCCTCCTCTCATCTCTACCAGATCACCTGCTTAGTATGGAGCTATATGTTGCTTTGTTTCTCGGATCATGCCGTACGGTATTACCATACTTACTATCTTAAAGGTAGTGATCAGTGAACGCTTGGAGCTTGTTTCGATGATTCGAGTAGATGCACTCTTCCTCAAATTTCAGCATTCATGTAGATACAAGCCGTAAAGATGGCAAAGAACTATGCCTTAATTCATATGCAGAATAGACAGCATCATCTTACTAGTCGAACGACATACATAACTAAGTATCTAAAGACCATTCCAAAAACTAGCTGCTTCTTCTTCATCATCTTCTTCTTGCAACCACGCCATGGATGATACGACGACATTATCGACTTAGCAGGGGAAACCACCGGTCGTGGAAGTAGGACTGGTAGGAGATCATGAACATGAGGAGCACCAAAGCAAGCGCGACGCCCCACGGGGATCCGCCGTCCCGGTGGAAGGTGTCCCTCTCCGCCAAGGGGGCAAAGAAGGACACCCTTCGCCGAGGATCGTTCGACAGCCAATGGACGACCAGAAGCAGCAGCAGCGGCGACACCATGAGCAGCAGCTTGATCTGGTTGAACAAGCTCTCGAACACCGACTCGTAGGTCATGTACCATGAGAGGCCTATAAACATTAAGAGCGTGAGGAGGAAGAAGCAGAGGTGGAGTGGCAGGGCAGGAGATTGGGCGTAAGAAGGATTGTAGTAGTAAGGACTGCTTTGGTAGTAGTAACCATTGGCCATTGCTCTCTCCTCTATATCTTTCTATAAGGGAGAGACAGGGTGAGTATGTGGGCTTTTATAGAGGTTAAAGCCTCAAGTAAGCAACTATAGAGAGGGAGAGTAAGAGAGAGAGAGAGAGAGAGAGAGAGAGAGAGAGAGAGAGAGACTTTACTTGGGGGGGATGTGGGGATTCCAACAATTCAGAGGCCAGAGAGAGAGAGAGAGAGAGAGAGAGAGAGAGAGAGACTTTACTTGGGAGCATGGGGATTCCAACAATTCAGAGGCCGGAAAGATAAGTCCAAAGTGTTACATGGCCCAGGGCTGCTGGAATAGAGGGAGTGACCAATACAGAAGTGACACGTACGACCGACCATGGTGTTGGTGGGGAATCTAAGAAAAGCTTCGGGTGAGGATTGACTACTTGGAAAGTGATGAGGCGCCGAAAGTCCATGTCATCACCCCTACTTTTGAAGCAGTAGGTCTTGAAACGAAGGCTTCCCACGGAACAATATGAGCTGAATCAACTTGCATCTTTTTGCTACGGCGCTACAGATCATACTGATGCTTTTCTCATAAGCGGATGTTTGCAGAAGAAATTTGATCAAGATGGTGAAGCTGCTGGTGTGATCTCCAATCTGAATATTTTGAAGGTTGAAATTATAAATCATGCATATTATTATGGAACAAAAGTGTGTAAGCTTCATTTGATGAGAGAACTAAGAACTAAACTGGTGGATGGATGAGTACAAAATTGTGCCTGCATTGAAGAATAAGATGAGTACAAAAGTGAAATCAGACAAATGTTCTTGAAGGATAAGAAGAGTATACAGAGTTTGAAGCCCCAAAAAAGATTGTTCATGGAGTAGCCTCACTTTGGCTATCCTGGAGAACACCCTCATTGAGAGAAGAAGAAGAAGAGTCGGATCACATCATATAACTCGAAAGTGGTTTCTTTTTGTCACAGTAGATCCGGAAATTGGCAGAGCCTGGGGAGAAAAAATTTCTTCTGCAGGACAAGACAAAACCTGAAATGTGCAAGAAAAAAAAGTCAAAATTGAAGTCACCAAACTTTTTGACTCTGTGGATCCACCCGAATCAATTACTTGTCATCTCACAAGGTAAGGAAATCATCAGTAACACATTTGAAGGAATCTCTGTCCCTCTAAAAAAGCTCAAACAGTCATTACAAATTTCATCTATGTACTGATGTCAGATACTACACAGGAGGAGTTCTGACAAGTGTTTGATGGACCCAACATATTATGTTTTGTCCCTCACAGTGTCTGCTTGCAAATAATATGTTTTTTTGCAGCAGTAATTAGTTGGACAGACGAATTAAGTCTGTCACTGTCCTCTTTATTTGTGTCCTCCATCTGCATCATTCTTCTGTCCTACAGAACCATAACTTGTTCATACACATTCAGATTATTTGATAGAAAACATAACTTTCTGGTGTAGGAAAATCCGCAGCGTATAACAATTAAAGCATACAACACCTGGAAAGAAGAAAAATAAAACCATCCTCTTAAGAATTTTTCAAGACTTTCTTGTCATGAAACAATTATTGGAGTCCACAAGAAAGCTTATGCTGCTACTATCTGCTCCCTGTACTACAAGTCTCCTCACTTTTCCACCTAGACCAAGTACTATATGTCCCTGCCATTTTACCACTCAAATTTCACCTTTAAAAACCCACAGTAAAAAGGTAAGTTTTGCATCGACTCGTTGATGGTGTAATTGTTTTCATGATCATTCTTTCCCTTATTTTTTTCTCCTTTAGTCTTACAGTGAGAAGAGGTTTATGTATCTATTCACTTTTCCTTAATCTTGTTGTTCATATTAAATTGCTATTCATGATATTCCCAAGTCGATAAGATTGCAGACTTTGTACCATAAATTAAAAACCTTATTCCCGGCCTAAGAAAGTACCAACTAGGGTTGCAAAGAAGCCAAGCTATCTATGAACATCTTAATGGATTAACTCAAAGACAGTTCATAATTGTCTATTTTTTATTGGCAAACATTCCCAAGTTTGGATTTTAAGGGTCACAACTCACTAATTAATATGATTATTTAGTACTAACCTCGATAATCAACTTGCTCACAGCCCTCATAGATCCTAAGATGAGGCAGGCAACTCTGTCAGTTTTAAACCCAGCTCTGATCGGTTTCAGTGGTCACCAATTTTCTCAAACTAAAATAGTCCAATAAAAATCATCAAGACGATCCATTTTCAACAATACTATATTAGCCATGAAAATTTAAGAATAAGATTCATTTTATTCAATTGTGTATCATACATACATCATATGTGATATCCTTAACAATGATCAAGAAATGAATATTTAGCTGCAAATTTACATCAAATCATTTCTGATACTAAAGCATCAGTCAAGTGTTTCAAAAGAGTAGTAGATATCATATTATTAGAGAACATTAACTAGAAAAACACTAGAAGCAAATTGATATGTTCATGTACTAGTTTGAATTTGATCCCTATTCAATCGGATGAGTAATACTTAAAAATTAAAAATTTTAGGACTTTTTTTGTTAGATTCATAATATAATTTCGATAGATGGTACATCTTCCATTGTGAATTTAACATGTTGAATGAAACGTGTTATCCACAATAAGTCATAGGAGAGAACTCATTCTCTATAATAACAAATGAAATAGATCATATGTCACAACAAAAGTCATGCATCACAATGACAAATGAAACAAATCATATCCACTAGAAGATAATAATTAAATTTTCCAATAATTAACTCAATCTATTGACTATGTTAGCCTTTATTTGAGGATTTATCCTTTTGTAATAACATCCCTATACCTATCCATTTAGAAAACTTGCAACTGTATATATAATTGTACTCTAAAATTATAGAGGAGTGTTTTGCAGACCTCTTACATATTACTTAGTCCTCTTCAATATGATTTTTAAGTACTACTCTAAAATCTAAAAACACTACCTGAATAGCTAAATTTGTTTCTTCCTTCCATTGAGATCCACCGTTGCAGCCTATCCATATAGTTTTCATTCTTTGCACTTCTGAAAAAACTTATGTGTTCTTGTGTAATGTTCAGAAATAAGTCACGCAATAATAGAGAATGCTATAGAATCCATTCAAAAGGACCATATGGAAGAAAATGGGATATGACCTACAATAAAGTCATGAAAATTTCACTTGCAAAGTATAATCAACCACTTATGAATCATGAAAATTTACAAGCTTCCAGCGTCTCTTTAGCAAGCATATATGGAGATGATGCAAGAATGTCGAGAATGTCGTGGCAAGATAATATCAAAATGTCCAACATTATAATGGCTGCCTAGAGAGAACTGACCTGAAACCCACACAATAAAAAACTATGATTCTGATGCACATGCAAACTTTTTCCTGTGGATCAGAACTAATATATAGCAATTATAAAAGAATATGCCAGGTTAAAGAATGCTAAAGCAAGAATCCAGCAAATTTTCTTTACCATCTTTGCTTCACAAAGTATGATTGGGTAAGTCTCGTCGTCTGATTACCAAAGCTTGTTCACCATGGCCTGTACAAATTGATTAGGTCTTGTGATATGGCTGCCAGTTAGACCATACAAGAATGAAAAGAAAACAAGAAGTAAAGCTCTACTTATTCAGAAAAACTGTCCAGTTATTAAAATGTGAAAAGCTTGTTTTCCATTACAAACAAGGCTTATGCATTTATGCATATATAAACCTACTTCAGCCCTAATGACAAACTGACTTCTTCGTTCAAAAGTTGGCTGCCCAGTTGAGGTGACCAAGCTGGGTCTGCTGATGGTTACCAACCTGTGGCCCAGGAGATGCCATGCCGTGTCCAAGACTCCCACCTAGGGCTGGTGGGACCTGCTGCTGCAGCAAGTGATGTGAATTCACCATGGAGGTTGGCTGAAGTTGAGGGTACAAGCCTGGGTACTGCACATGAGAAGTATGTGGTGTGGCATTAAAAGCAGCATGATCAGCATGGGCAGGCAAGAATGCTGATTGTGGTGCTTGCCCTGATCGGCTATAATATGGTGCTGACTGTAAGTTTGGAAGCTCTTGTGATGTCTGAATCCAGATATCAGATGTGTCCAACTGCAGAAAAACACCAGACACTGTTATAGTGTATCTTGAATCAAGTAAATGTACGTATAAAACTGATACAATTGCAAGAACAAATGTCTTCAGCTGCAATTGGATTAAACCAGTTTCAACAAGAAAGAGAACACGTTGAGGATCCTATGTTCAGAGAAGAACCAAAAACTAAAAGAAATTCTTAGCAACCAACAAAATGAAATAAATCCTCAAATGCCAGTTCCATAATAGCATAAAGCATTTACACTAAGATAAGGAAACTAGCATCAACCAAAGTCAGTCAAGAAATGATCACTAGCAAAAGTGGTAAAACATAGACTTTTAAACAAAACTAGGTGGTTTCACTTCATGCTAGATAAGTGCTCTTAAGCACATAAGACAAATTTAATTGAGATTGTAAATAGAGATAACCAAACTGCAGTTCAAACTATACCTGTGGGTTTGGAACAAAGACATTGTTGTCTTTGTATTTGACACTGTTCAAGTCTTCTTGGTTTGTTGTGTTACCGACAGCACCAGGGAACCTGATGGCAAAACTAGCAGGATTGGTGTAGGTTCCATACCCGGTTGGGTTGCCAGCAGCAATTGGTTTATACTGTGTGGTTGCACACTTGCTTGCCGGTATGTGTGAGCTTCCTCCAGGCATCAGAACATAACTATTCGCAGTGGAGGGATGAGGATACCCAGGGTTGCGGGCATAGTTTGGCATGGCCATTTGTGGAACATAAACTGGAGAAATAATGTGACGATAAGGCACAAAGTTTGGAAAATGGGGTATATGAATTTGTTGGTACAGCTGCACAATCGGCTGCTGCTGCTGAACAAGTTGTTGCTGCTGTGCCATGGCCAAACTGGAAAAACTGCTACAGGTGGCATGAAAACTCAAGACCTGCTGGAGAAAATGCAAAGCATGATCGAAATCTGAAAATGCTAATAGGACAGAATCTATGAAAATAAATTACTACTGGAAGGACAAATGAAGTAATGATTCTTATTCCATAAAAATAATGAAGTACATACAGATATTGTGGCCATAAATGGTGAATAAAAAAGAATAATATGCTTTCCTTTTTTTTGCTATATTGAAAGTACTTGTAGCAAGAAATATACAGATGTCTCTCCTAAATAAAATTAAATGGCCAGAGTCTGTATTTGGAAAACAAATACAACAAAGGGCAGTCACAAAATCAGGTCCACGAAAAAGTACCATCTGATGATGAAGTTAACCTGTCATGTAACATGATCTTTGCATTAACTGTTTTGCAAAATGGACTGCATAACTACTTTGTTGTCATATGCCTGTTTCACATGAAGAGATTTGCTACTTCAGTATTCATTTGTTTTTTAGGAAGAAAGGAAACTAGCATCAACCAAAGTCAGTCAAGAAATGATCACTAGCAAAAGTGGTAAAACATAGACTTTTAAACAAAACTAGGTGGTTTCACTTCATGCTAGATAAGTGCTCTTAAGCACATAAGACAAATTTAATTGAGATTGTAAATAGAGATAACCAAACTGCAGTTCAAACTATACCTGTGGGTTTGGAACAAAGACATTGTTGTCTTTGTATTTGACACTGTTCAAGTCTTCTTGGTTTGTTGTGTTACCGACAGCACCAGGGAACCTGATGGCAAAACTAGCAGGATTGGTGTAGGTTCCATACCCGGTTGGGTTGCCAGCAGCAATTGGTTTATACTGTGTGGTTGCACACTTGCTTGCCGGTATGTGTGAGCTTCCTCCAGGCATCAGAACATAACTATTCGCAGTGGAGGGATGAGGATACCCAGGGTTGCGGGCATAGTTTGGCATGGCCATTTGTGGAACATAAACTGGAGAAATAATGTGACGATAAGGCACAAAGTTTGGAAAATGGGGTATATGAATTTGTTGGTACAGCTGCACAATCGGCTGCTGCTGCTGAACAAGTTGTTGCTGCTGTGCCATGGCCAAACTGGAAAAACTGCTACAGGTGGCATGAAAACTCAAGACCTGCTGGAGAAAATGCAAAGCATGATCGAAATCTGAAAATGCTAATAGGACAGAATCTATGAAAATAAATTACTACTGGAAGGACAAATGAAGTAATGATTCTTATTCCATAAAAATAATGAAGTACATACAGATATTGTGGCCATAAATGGTGAATAAAAAAGAATAATATGCTTTCCTTTTTTTTGCTATATTGAAAGTACTTGTACAAGAAATATAAAGATGTCTCTCCTAAATAAAATTAAATGGCCAGAGTCTGTATTTGGAAAACAAAATACAACAAAGGGCAGTCACAAAATCAGGTCAACAAGTACCTCTGATGATGAAGTTGAACCTTGGGCATGTACATTATCTTGCATTACTGTTTTGAAAAATGGGACGTCATAACTACTTTGGTTGTCATATGCCTGTTTCACATTGAAAGAGATTGCTAGCTTCAGATATTCCATTTGATTTTTAGGAAGAAAGATGCAGTTATACAACAGTAAATCAACCAGAAGATAACTATCCATTTTCTAATGTATTTGTCCTGAGGCACTTGCTTCTCACCTTTAACGCTATGTTAAAAAAATCATGGGTTACTTATCTAAGGCAGTACACCAAGAAGAAGTTCATCATCCTAAAATTAGTTTACGTGATGATTGACTCACCGAGAAACTTGGCAAGCTATGAGGATTTTGTAGCTGCTGCTCTTCCTGAGTATTGAAAGGAGGACTGTTGCTCTCCACCAATCTAATATCATCACAAGTCTGAATAGTTTGAGGACTTGCACAACAATTGTTTTCAGGTGGTGGCTCCTGTGATTCTGCAGCTGACACAGAAGAGCCACATGGCGAAGTACTAGACTGGTCATGCAGACTGTCCCTGCAAACTGCAGAAATTACATTTTCCACTGGAACTGGTGCAAACATACTTGCAGCAAACTTTAAAATTCTTATAAGTATGCTATCTGTAATATAGATGAAAGCAAGCTGCAAGATATTAAACCAAACCAAGAATTTCAGTAGCATCAAGGAGATTAGTGTCTTAAGTTTTCTACCAGTTCTTTAACAATCTTGGTGGAATCTACATTATAAAAATACTGAAAATAGTATGATATATTCCATTTCTTATTGAATTAAAAGTTAAAACCCAGCAGCAATAACACATTAAATAACCACAACAAAAAACTAAAGAGAAGGTGTAAACACCTGTCAGAAGGTTCTTCATCCAACTGCTCTGCACTTCCTGATTGACGAGGAACAGAGGCAAACCCCTTGGATGTGTCAAACCCAGTACCAAAACTTCCAAATATCAGCTGCATGCACTCTGACTGTGGCACTAGAAGATGCTGTGGTATGATCACATGTTGACTATCCAAACTACAATCTTGTGACAATTTCTCAGATCTGGTCATTCCCACTGGTCGTGAGACACAACAACTAACAGCACAAGGTGGAGAAGCTGAAGTAATTCCAGGCACACCATTGTTGACAATATTGGGTTTTGGTCTAATTTTAGGCTTCCACTTCATGATGGGTTGAACAGCTTTACAGAGCAAATCACATCAGGACACAGCAACACCAGCATAACAAAAAAAAATCAATTTTCAGTTGGTTAGAAATTTTATTTACTAGAGAATACTAAAAACTCAAAATTAAGCCCAAATTCTGCACCAGAACCCACCTTCATTGTTTCATTTAAATCCCTGAAGCTTGGTTGTGGTAAATTATACTAGTACGTGTCTTTAGTCCACTGACCAGAAGGTCTGCCATAATTTTATTTATCTCATATTTTTACCAAAGTTGTTTTTAATAAATATTTTGCTGTTCTATATAGTCTAAAAAGTTTTTAATTATTGTCTTGACCATTTCTTATCTTGTCATTCTGATCCGACCAATCTTACCGATTCAATATAAATCATCCCAAGCCAATTACACCAATCTTGCAAATATTAAATATAACAGAATTTATTAACTGAAACAGTAAATTCATTGTAAGAGTACATCATGATTCTGCTTAAACAAGTGAAATTGTGCATGTAATGTGCATGAACTGCAAACAGATTATGCAAATTATCATACATGGTAACTCTTTGCTATTATTAATAGAATGCATATACTATAAGAAACTATTATAGACTTTCATGCATAAAATATATATTACATAACAGCTCAATGGTAATGGCAGGACATAGGCAATCAGTGGAGACATATGACACCCAAAAACCACATGTACCTCAGCTAAGTTTTGGCGCACATGGTAAGAAATAATACCTTTCTGCTGACTCAGAGAGTGTTGGTGTAATCTGCTATTCTGGTAGCAACCCTGTGATTGTCTGCTCAAGGATGTGCTATACAGATCGGCGGCTGATGGAGAAATTTGTTTTAGTGAATGACTCTTGGATGTGTAAGCCTGATGACCAGTTGATTCCACTGAGAAACAAATATTCTTTCCTGATAATGAACTTGAGAGGAAGCTATTTGAAACAGATGAACGATTTTCAGGATGATCAGAAGTCTGTCTTCGAAAGCCAACTACTCCAACTTCACGCTGAATAGCCCCCACTTTTTCAGCTGATGCAGAATCAAGAGATGGAACGTGAACTGGATCTGAAGATGAAGAGGACATCCCAATAAAGCTATTTGGTAACCCTGAAGTCTGTGTTTCATTCTGTACAACGGATGCTATTGCTTCACACTTGTCCTGTTGTGATGGACTTTTTGTACCACTTGACTTTTCATCTTGGACATAATCAGGTCCATGATTGGACTCATCAAAATATGCTGATATAAGACACTCGTCTGAATTTGCAGAAACAGAGTGCTTTTGATCAGAGGGAACTCTGGTAGAGCTATAGGGAGAAATTATTAATGAGAACACCCAGAGTGATCTAATATATCTTGTTTTGTTAGACAGCAAAACATATTACCGAGCCAAGATACCAAAGCAAAAAATGAATTAAACTTAAATAAGCAAATGCAAAGATGAGATAATTATACCTCTTCTCTGGAACATCTGGCATAGTTTGCTCATTGCCAGGAACTAATTGCTTATTTTCTTCTTGCAAAGCATCCTTATTAACATTTTGACTCACTCTGTTGTCCCTTACGATGCGGAATTCACCACTGATTCCTGCATCTAGTAAAATATTGTCATGAGAGATTCTCTTTTGATGTCCAGTACGCTACATAGGATTTGAATAAATAAATCTAATAGTAAAAGTTTCAAAGCCCTCAAATTATGACATGATGCAAAATATGATGATGAACTACAGTTGCAAATAAATGATCAAATACTCTAAATAATATATTTTTGTTTTGGTTAATATCCTTAAGTATATTTCAAATAAAAGACAAGAAACAACATAAAAGAAGTACAAATAGAATCAATATTGCCAAAGGTTATATTCACACACTCCCATATACAGAAGTATACCAACCAATTGTAACGGGAGAAAAATCAAGTACAAGTATCTTTCTATTTGCTAAAACTGGAAAGGGACTCATGGAAAAGGTGCTGCCCTAAAGCCTAAGCCAAAAGACATTAACCCATCTTCTATTTTTTTTATTAAGGAAGCACCTCATGACAAATGGCCTGGGGAAAAGTAAAAGAACCCCTAGAATACAGACCTGCCACAACAATATGTGAAGGAGATCAAGAATGCCTTCATAAAATGTGAGTCCTATTTAGCGGACATGAGATAACAAAGCAACAGGATTACACATGGAAGAGCACAGAACTCGAATAGAATCCTATAAAGAATTACACTTAAAAAAACCTAACTAAAATGTAGTTTAAGTCCTTTAAACTGATACTTGTGTTTACAGCACAAAGTAGCATAGCACAATTTTGCTTTAAATGTCAAAAGAGAAAAAGTATAAACTGTAACAAAAAAATGATCATTAATTGTCACATTTCAATTTTTATGAAGATCATAAAATTGATAGAGAACCAAACAGCAAACAATTGGTGAACAACAGAAGCAACTACCTGTTATGACTAAATCAATCAAGAAACAAGAGGGAACTCATATACCATCTACTTGATTTTGTTGGTATTGATCTTTCTCGGAGTACCTACAACAATATTCTTACTTTCTTTATAGCAAAAAATCGATAAGAAAACCTGAGATCACTATGCATTTACCAGGAACCAAATTCCGAGTAAACCCTCCTCTACGAGAATTTTGATTCCACAATCTATATAGTTTTCCCGATGGTATGTTCTGCTCCACTTGCTTTCTAGTATCAGCAAAACCTCTGTAACCTGTGTGCTGAGCCTATGGAGGATGTTTTAATGAGTACCAAAAAAATATTTAAAGCAAGATCACTTGTTATGTAAATACAATATTATACATAATATGCTTGAATCAATTAATGTAATTTCAACAGATTATTAAGGCATATGATTGCTGTAACAGATAATATCAAGATATGAAGGCAAAGTCATAGAAATATGGAATGCAAGCTATTTAAAAGAACTGAAACAAAATTTATCGCAAAAGCATCCAATGCATACGACATAAAATTGCCAGAATAAAATATTCATAAGCAGTTTGACATTTAAAATCAGAGTGTTCTACGACAAATGGCCAGCCATAGCTAGAGTTTGTGTCAATTTTCCACCATTCACTACTTCAGCCAGTTGTATTTCCAGCATTCTACCATACAGGATCTCCTGTCTCTTTAAGCCTAATTTATATAAATGCAATAGAAATCAAGACATGGACATCATGACAAAATGATAAAGGACCATGATAAATCTTCAAAGGAAAGGTTCGCATATGAGAAATTATGGGCAGCAATCAAAAGCATGACCCAAAAGAAAGAAATGAACATAAATTCAGAAACAAATGACATAACTACATGAATGCAAATTTAACATATTTTTGTAGAAATGCAATGGATAATAACCAATAAAAAGTAGAACATAGTTTAAAGAAGAAAAACAAAAACGTCTAAACCCTGATATACAGTAGAAAATAAGGGTCAAGAAAAAATACGGCCGACAGATACCTCTTTCTTCCTGTCCCTTCTCTTCACCTCATGAAATGGATCTGCAAGGTACAAATGAGCCATTTTTATACATAAATAACTAAAAAATTAAGTGACTTGATCATAGCATTAGCCAGCAAAGGCTTTTGGACAAAGTTCATTGTTATTAGCTGATAAAATTTATCTAGACGCAAGTGATCAACAAACCAAAACATTATACTGTAAAGCTGTACTTCATTCATCAAAGGAAGAACAAGACCTAGTCATTCGGTTCATCACAAAAAAGTGCAAAATGCATGACAATAGTGGTTGCAGCTTCCAACCCAAACACAACATATATTAAAAACAAGAAGTAAAATATAAAATTGTGGAAATGTGATTGATGGCCTGATGTGTACTACCACATCGAGTACTCTTTCGACTAAAGCCATCACAAAGATTTGCATCCCAAAAGCATCTTAGTAGATGCTGCCAAAGTCACAGATCTGACCTCATAAGTGTCCCAAGTACATGCAACCTAAAACAAAGAAAATGTTCATAGTTGATTGATTTGATTTGTGACTTCAACTTCAACCAAGGACCATTGTTGTTGTGAAATTTGACAGGAGGCCATCAGCTGGTGCCCCAAGCATACAGCTGAGAGAAACCAGAAGGTGTCATACTCAACTGCAATTAACAAAGAAATCCCTTATCGGTAGTAATCAAACCATGAAGCAAGCTCCTCCAAATACAATAGATGCATAAGTGGAGAAGCGGAAGTGCATAACAGAAGGGAAGAGGACAAAGAAAGTAGTAGGGAAAGATCAAAATTTGAACACAGTGGTATGGAATTTTAGAAAGCACAACAATTGAAATAGGTAGTCATTATTAGTATAAGATCTATTTCCATGATCCAATCTTTTCATCTATGTACCCACTTCTTGGAGAAAGTCACATAGATCCATGGAAGTCCTGGCCTCAATCCTAGTACATGCTAGCTCATCCTGGGGACCGATTGATCTCCCTACCTGAACAAAATAAAACCCCAGCAAATCACTCACTCACTTAGGGTTCAGCTGCACTGTTACTAGAGTATCAAAGGGCTTTCATGTAAATAACAAGAATTTGTGGAATTATGGGCAAAAGCAAAAAGATTTAGAAGCTAAATATTTTAAGAACTCCTTTAAATATTGTAATTAAACAAGAAATAGAAAATTCCGCTCACTCCTCTTCTTCCTACTTCTATATCCATAAAGGAGGGCTCTAGGGCTCAAAAGATAACAGCTCAAGTTGCCCTAGTTGATTTAAGGGAATAAAATGATAATATGAAACTGTGTTGGTTGATACGAAACCATATTAAACCACCCAAATATTTGGTGCTAAATCTAATAAAGTTCAACTTTCATACAACAGAAGCTAAGACAACATAAGATGCAAACGAAGAACAAAGACATTTAAAACAGACTCCTATACATTTTGAAGTTCCTGTATCAAATTCAAAGGCAACATTTTTCACGAACCAACCACAATTCTAAAATGCAGTTTGTTTCACCGTACCTCATTTGTCTGAACAAAAAGATCAATTCCATTGTCTAAAGTACATGCTAGCAAATGTAAGTTGGACTGTTTAAATCATATACTGTTTGATATATGCATATAAAAAAAATGAAGCTAAAGTATACTATTTTGTGAAAAAAAAAAGGCTTAGGTCACATGTGCTTTCAATGCTGGATACCCCACGCAAATGCTACATCTATATCTTTTGGTACTGAGTGTCCACTAATGCCTCACATCCAACAGCCTTTAGTTGTAATCATCAACTGCCATCAATCCCATCTAAAACATGCATAAAACGCTAACCAATACAAGAAACGAATGCATCCTGCCATGAACAATAGTCAATGCCTAAGCAGTTCTAAGACACCAAAAACAATGTTAGAACAAGATGGCAGGGACGACCTTGGTTGAGCAGTTTCTGCACGGTCTCGTTGGGCTCCATGTTGGTCTCCTTCAGCACGGTGTAGATAGCGGCATCGGAGTGGTTCCCGACGACTTCCCTGATGGACTGGATGGTCTTCCGAACCCGAAGCGAGACTACCTGACTTCCGCCGTCGATATTGGAGACCAGCACCATACCGGTCGTGATCGGGCGCGAAGTGAAGCAGCGAAGCGGCTAAGCTAGTGATGAAACCCTAGCCGGGTAAGAGGGAAGAGAAGAAGTGGGGAAGGCGGCGGTGGAGGAGAGTGAGAGAGTGAATGGCGATCGGAGAGAAGAGGAAGGTTTTGAAGACGGAAAAGGGGGGAAGAGGAGAGGGGAGAGGCTGCCCTAGGACGGGGTTTTTATATTCATGTTTCTGCTATCCGTTTACAAATAACGCAATTGCTTACTCCTACTATTATTGGGTTCGCAGTTGCCCCTCCTGTGGGACCCAATTCAAGTGTGACAAGTAGTGATTTGGGTATTAAGGAATGCCGCTGTTATTTCTGTTCCCGCAGGCAGCCATATATATATATATATATATATATATAGTAAATCGACCAACATAATGCGTCGGTCTCATTAATAACCATAACCTTCGTCAAAAAATACGTGTCGCTCGCCCACCTTAATACTTACCTCGTGATTGGTGCAACCACCGGTCCCACAAAAGTCCCACAGGCGTTTAACTTGAGATCCCTAGCCGCAATCGGATGCCGCGGTGGCCGGCTATAAAGGCGCGCTTTTGGTCATGGCTACGATTAAGCAACTCTTTCTATACACTTGGGTGAATAGGTGTAATTAAATTTGTTCTTTTTTATGTTCGTAAAGGATATCCAAAATTCGAAATGATTGTCCTCGACTAAATAAGGGGGGAAAAAAATGGAAAAGACGAAATTGCTCGCATAATATTTTGTTCTTATATTCCTCAAAAATGATTTGTATTGTTATATTCATATTCCCCATATTATTTTCCTATGATATACCAATGAGTATAATACATAAAAACAATGCATACGAATTCCAGAGTCAATCTGGAAAGGGTGAGTGTACCCATCCCTATCCCGCGAGAAGTGTGTTTATTTTCATACTCAACGAAAGCAACTGATTAAGAATATGATTATAAAGCAGCATATTATTCTTAGCACAAGCAGAATAAGGTTACTCTTAAAAGGTACTGTCATAGAACAAACTCAGGCATTGCAAAATAGACCAACATATAAAAGAAAGTAATAAGTCATTTTAAGAAAGCATAACAAGCTAACTCTTCTTAGCGCCTTTATCTCCCTAGAAGATGATCCAAGACTGAAGAAACCAAGTGTAAGATATCATGCTATCGCTATCTCTGGAGCCACCACCGGTGACGGCTTGATGTATTCTTCTTCGTCCTTTGGGGGATGAATGGTGACCAGATCTGGAAGAGGAGTGGTAGGTCCTTGCTTTCCCTTTGGATCCCAGTCCAACATAATCTTGACCTTGATTCCGAGAACACCCTAAACAAGACAACACATAGGAAGCAGAGCATCAAACAATGGAAATGATAGTTATTAAATCATCTAAAGACTACAGTTCTAAAATGTCGAGAGATTCTACTAGTTTCTTCTGCAAAGTATCAATTTCAAATATAAAATAGTGGCCAACAAAGTATTAAGCTTATATGATGCAAAAAAAAGTCGATTTCTTGAGCTAACCTGTCTAAGGAGAACATGCCTCACAGCAGAGTCAATATATTCATTGACTGGCTGACCAGAAGAAATCATGTATCCATCCTTGAACTTCATTGATTTAGCACGCTGAGCCCTAAGTTTTCCACTTACAATCACCTAAAACAAATTACAGTAAGTTTCAAAACTTAAAAAAAATCCATAATGCATATGTAGGACCAAAACATACCTCACATCCTTTTGCACCACTCTCCATGACAAACCTCAGGACACCATAGCAGGCCCTGGTAACAAGCATGTGCAAATCAGACACCAATTTGATTCCAAAGCTCACTTATGGAATATGTATATCAAAAACACATTTATATCATAAGCTGTGAAGTTCACAGGAATGAACAATAGTCAGATGCTTAGTTCACCACAAGCAACCAAGGACAAATAAACAAACCAGATAACATGCTACAGAGAAGTAAAAATGCACATACATCGTAAGCAACTTATAGAAAGTAACAAATTCCCCGAGAAAACAACAAAACTACTCTGGTCATACATATTCAGTTTAACATACAAAAAGGATGATGTGAGTTTAACTAACCATGGAATTAAGACAATAAAGGATCAACATATAATGCATAAGCTTGCACATGAACTCCAAATATTCACAGACGAGAGCACTATAGAATAAAGATGAATCCAGAAGGAAAAACTGAAAGACAGCTATTACCAGAGAATATAACTAATCATGTTAACTCCACAAAAATGCAATAGATGGTGGCATGCTCAACAAGAAAAAGCTATCAGTTCCATATATATCTAAGGGAAATCATCAATCAGCACCAATAAGACATAACGAAGAATAATGACTGCTCAGAAGAGAGACGATGCCCTGGCCCACATCAAAGTTGCTCCTTTGCAACATAAAGGACCAAGGTTTGAGCCACCAAAACAAACTCTGCGCTTGCAACGATAGTCTATATACATTGACTGTTCCTAGACTCCACATTAGAGAAGGAAGTTGCATGCACTAGGCCTCCCTTTGAAATAGTCAATATTGATAATGAAAAGATTGCAAAAGCACAAAAAAGCAAATCAAAAAGAGAAATTCACAATCAGACTATGAAATGGAAAAAACAAAGAGACAATCACAATGCTGATTTTTCAGAAACAATCCAATTATACAAAGCAACATAAAACAACTGCTCTATAGCAGATAGAAAAACCATAATGAAATATTGCAAATGTATGCAACCGTTTTGTAGTTAGAAAAACCATAATGAAATATTTGCAAAAAAAAATCAATTTGGAGAGGAAATAGAAATACCCAACAATTGTTTGAAAATCAGCCAACAATTTACTGAAACAGGCCAACGAAACAGAGCCTGGGAACCGATGAGAAATGTATGAACAAACTTATTGCCAGAAAATTCTGTCAACTCAAGAAGTACCAAGGCTCTAGCAACATAAAGGCAATTAAGAATTCATCACATTCCAACAAGGTTACAACTTAGAATCCTATTAGATGAAAGACATCACAGAAATTAACAACCATGGGCACAAAACTGACAACATGCAAACCAGGAAATAAACATGCAATTTCCCATGGCCCCATAATGGGCACAAAATAATAATCAGTAGGCCACATAACACAAAATTGCTTATAGAGTGGCCTAAACAACCAAGGAACAGAACGAATATGAGTCAAGTTCATCACAAAACTAAGCAAAATCAGAATTAAAATAACGCCTACAGTAATTTTCCATACAGATATGGAAGTCTTTTTTAAGCAAACTTCACTAAAGCAGGAGCATGCTTCTGATAATTATATCGAAGTCATAACTTAATTCAGTACGAAATGAAAAGAACAACTACAAGCAAGAGTACACAGTACAAAAGAAATTAACAGAAGAAGGCATCATTAATAATGTGCAATATAGATCCCACCTCCTCACAGCAAGACCTCCGAGAAGCTTGTAACGGAGTGATTCAGCCTGAGCAATGGCACACAACCCCCTATTGTTCACCTTCTCGGCGTAGAGCTCAACACCATTCTCAGGAAAGTTGAACCTTTTCTGCACCACCGACGTTAATTCCCTGATCCTCCTGCCCTTCTCACCTAAACCAACACAACAAAAACATCAAACACTACCCACCACTTCTCAAAAGCCTCGAGAACAAACCCCAAGCCAAGGGCAGATAAATCACCAAGAACGTTTTGGGTGCGCGTCGCCCGAATGATGATCTCCGTCCGCATGGGCGTAACCCTGACCTCGACGCCCGAATAGCCATCCTCCGCAAGCTCTCTCGTCAGCACCTCGTTCAACTCCGCAAAGAACACCCCATCCGCCACGAACTGAGAAGAAAAGTGGCAGAAATCAAGGAGATTCAGCGACTTAGGAGCGCGAGAGAGAAGAAAAGATTTGGATCGGCAGAGGGGCCACCTTACGCTTCTTGCTCATCTGTGTCGCCATCTCGCGCAGAGGATTCGACAGGAGAGAGTTCGCCGCCGCGCCTCCAGTGGGGTAATGGCGATGGATCACTTAAAACCCTAGAAAGACGACGGAGCGATGTGGGGCTCTATCATAGTGGTAAGTGGGAGGATCGGACGGCTATAGAAGGTTTATGGTGGAATGGAGGGTTTAGATGGACTGATGGTTTTTTTGAGATGATCGTAGCCGTAGATTAAATAAAGTAATAGGTTTTCTATAATAAACAAGTAAATTCTGTAAGATCTCTTTAAGAACCAAATATTCGTGTTTTGGATATCTCATATTATTTATTATTTTTATGTATTCTCACTAGAAAATATCGGACTAATTAGTATTATCTAATATTTCGATCCTTATATTTATAAAAATTATATTAAGATTTTTATATTTATGAAAATAAAAAATAAATGATTCTGTTGATGAAAATATTATAGAATCATGAATTCTATTGATGAAAAAACCATAGAATTTATTATTAAGCACATATGATATTTTTATCAACTAAATTGATGATGTGAGATAAAAAATGAGATTAAGTATTTTATTTTTATAAATATAAAAAATTTAATATAATTTGTTTTAAAAAATAAAGATCGAAATACTAAAAATAGTTTATTATGTTTTTGATCATACATATTTACACCACCCAATATTTAGACCACCCAAAGCAAATTGGTGTTGGGATGTCCCATAAGAACAATTTATATCATAATTTTTATGACAGGGTTGTTTCCATCACCATCTCATACTTGTCTGATAAGCAAGCAAAATTCTCTCAGATTTTTTCTTTTCAAGATTATATCAAATTTGAATTAATATAGTTAAAAACCATATCACATACAATATTATCAAAATTAAGCACTGAGCCTCTTACATTGCATGCATGCCAGGAGCAAATTGCAACTCTAACCCAACTAGTTCAATTAGACAGCATTCAAAGATGGCCAATGCAAATTTGCAGATATAACAGTGGCAGAATCACCTCAAAAAATAGTCCATGAACCGAGTATCATTGTAATATGATGGTGTTTCTTTTCCCCTTTCAGCTGTTCATCAGGAATCAGATAGAATTAGGATGATGCTGATAGTATAAAGATCTTAATGACAGGTGACAAAGATACATAAAAAAGTTCATCATTAGGATAATATCATGCTACATTGTAGTAAACTGGTTTTGCATTAAGGGTACATAATATTTAACTGACTTCTGACAGATTTAACAATCCCATAAGAATTAAACAAGAACATATCTGGTACAACCGTTAACGGACAGAAGAAAAGAAGTGATATTAAGTTCTGGCGACCGGCTCGAGAGCTTCAATCATGACCACGCTATTTCCTCGAATGACCTAAAGAGAAAAATGTTTTCAAAATATTTAAGAAAGAAATAGGAAAATAAAACAACTCAAGTTAAAAATTAACAAATATGATAGAAGCTTTCCACTTGAGCAAAGTCTGAAAATGATCAATGTGTATATTCTTAACCCTGTAAGTAAAGACTAATATTGTAAGATGAACTCACCACCATGCCAATATCGTTCTTCTCATTGCTATTCACCTCCACTGTATTGTCAACAACAAGGTTCATAAATTGATCAAACCCACGGAGAGTGCCAACCACAACTCGGTTACCATTCAATTTTACTGCAAATATAAGAGGTAATTTATATCAGTATATTCTTCATAGGCAAACCATAGAGTGGGACTACAGAGATAAGATTCATGCATCACAAATATTGGTTGGTTCAAATCACAATCAGAATTTATATAAGTAATAATGAAAAGTAGGATTATGGACCCATCATACCGAGAGAAAACGGGCGTAATGAGTTAAATATAATTTATTAATGGAATGTATAATTTAAAGCACATGGGACTTGACCAGTTGGCAGCTTTGGTTAAGTTACACGACAGTCTTACAACCAGATCCTGACCCATTGCTCTGTTACTTAACAATACCCAACTGAACTAACACTAATACCAAGCTCATTTCTAGAACATCTTCATTGTCTACAAATTTGCTAAAGGAATTCCATTATTGTTAAACTAATAATGCAGATGTTCCATCTGCTCCAGGACTTGCTAATTACAATATTGCTTCTGATTAAGAGTCACCTCCCAGTAACCTGTGCACAATAATCTGCAAAGAAGGCCAACCCCTTGGTCTTATAGTTATCAGAAACTCCAGTCGCCAAGCAGTTGTCCTGTTGATACTTAAATTTATCAACAGTGGATATTTGGCTAGTGGGATTTTTTTTCCAGAAAGCAGGAAACCTTTAACAAATACACTGAAAATATATGTTCAACAAGATTCCCAAAAAGTGACACCCACACCTCGAAAGCCTTCTGCAATAGTTGTGGTCTACAATTTTCTGAGAACAAGATTTTCCCAATCAAATTTTGGAATTGGTATTTATTTAACTTGCTGATGCAACCTAGTAACAGAACTACCCATGGTTATTATCCCAACTAAATATCAGAATTGGAATTTCCTATAGTAACAGAAGTACCCATGGTTATTATCTATAGAGGGCACACAAATTATTGCTCTCTTAAAAACTGATGCGTTATGACAAATATCCACATAATCAGCATGGATCACTATCCACCATAGCTGGAGAAACAATGGGCAACCCCCATACATGGATAGATGGCTCTATCATGTTAGGACAGCTAAATGTATGTGCCATAAGACCGATTATGCACTAAAGAAACTCAATAAGAATTAAGCATCAATGTCAAAGATGAAGCAGAAATTTATGCATCAAAAGATGAAAGGCACTCCTGCTGAGATAGATGATGAACTTGATAAGACAAATGGTCCTCCATTGCACAGGAAATATTTCAACCTTGGAACAATTTGCTACAAAGTACTAACAGCCGGAGGACATTATGATTACAGTGACAATAATTGAGCAGATCTTTGTCAAACAGCCAATCCAGTTTCAAAATACTTTTTACAAAAAGTGTTTCATAAATTCAGCACTTCATGAAGGCTAGGGCAGAGAATCCAAGAAACAAACACAATTCTGTCTAGAGGAAACCCTTCATGGTGTTCAGATAAATATTAGATCTGAGTCAAGAATATATTCCAGTGTTTGAGGCTGAAATGACAACCTAGTTATCTTGACAACATTTCCTTTATTAGGTCCTTTTCACAAGATTATTTTTATGTCCTTTATTTGTCAGTAAAAACTATTAAGATATACTTTATATTGGAAAAGTGTCCAACTCAAATGAATTAGCTGGTTGTTTAAATGCTTTTGTTTTAACAGCTATAACATATTTTATGTGCAACTTTCTTACACAAAGAAGTAAAGAGAAAATAAGTGAGCCATTTCTTTTTACATACATTTGTCTTCTTTCACCTCAGACTCACACTTTTACATCTAATCTTTAATTTCATGTATATGTTATTTATTCATCTATGTTCTACATGATTTTTTTGTGCAACTCACTGTGTCAAAGTATCCTCTTCATTCGTCAGTAAAAACTCAACTATTAAGATAAACTTACTATTGGAAATGTGTCCAACTCAAAGGAATTAGCTGGTAGTTTAAATGTTCTGTTTTAGCAGCTATAACATATCTTATGTGCAACATTCTTACACAAAGAAGTAAAGAGAAAAGTAGTGAGCAATTTCTTTCTACATAAATTTGTCTCCTTTCACCTCATACCCTCTCTTTTACATCTAATCTTTTTTTTTTTTGCAATTGTCATCAACCCAACTCCTAATTTATCTGATCTTTCCTACAAAATAGCAAAATTTGCTAGTCATAATACGAAAGCTTAAACACATTAACATATTCAGATGCAGGTCTTCGTGTAACAAGTATCCCCAAGTTATAATTGAAAGACATCAACTGGCTGAGCAAAGTAGATCCACCGGGAACCAAAAAAATGGAGGACAATTTCGGAAAAACATATTGAATGTCAATGATGATGACAGAAATGAAACATCTGAAAAAACATGGGCAAATATGTGCAATCAATCAGAAAGATTAGAGATGAATGGGAGATGCAACAGAAGTGGACATTGACATTTTCAGTTGAAAAAGGCCAAGCAAGTTACAAAAGACCCAAAAGAGATCAAAGATGAATCAAATAAGATTAGTCTACAAAGCTGGAAGGCAATTAAACAATGGAAAAATAAGTTTGTAGGCAGGACATACATTGAGAAGCTACATACTAAGAATACTATGAAAGATACATATTAAATTTAAGATGTGTATGTAGAATATCACCATTATATAGGTTTTTGTCACTTCAATCGACCTAGACATTTGGGTCTACCCAAGTGTACCAAAGTGTGTAAGGATTCCATGACATGAGAGTACCACCTACACCGGATGGATACTGCATTTTTTAATCCAGGATCTTAAAAATGTATTGTTATATTTTTTTTAATCCAGAATCTTTTGTACACTTGATTGAATCTGATTTTTTATATTGTGCAATACATTATAGTTGCTCAGTGTAAGTCTCCTACAAATACAACAAATTGCATTTTAGTAAAACAGAACCATGTTGATGCTCTCAAAAAACTTTTAACAAGAGAAAAATGATCATATAAGATAAATAACCTTAAAGGACTCCAAGAAAATTTAACCACCAAACGCTTTCCCATGAAGCTTGTGAAACTAGCAACAAGATCAATAGGTATCTTCCATCTCCTCGTTTACCCTTTCCCTCATTAGTCATTCAACCAATGAGAACGTCAAGGCAGAAGTCACAAATTTCACAATAACGTACCCCACAAGTAACATATTCATATCCAAATGGTTTCAGCTTAGCTTTATTTCTAATGTCAGTTCAGTAATATACATATGACCCCATGCAAGTTGTACTTCGTAAAGCCTGATAATTTCATGATATAAAACCATGAATCAGGAGTTTTTCGTGTCTACGTCAAGCGCCATAAGATCAAAGCCAAAGGCACGATCTTTACCAACATAAGGGCAAAACTAAAAGCGAAATCAGACGGTAAAGGCTGAAAGGCACTTACTTTGTAGCTTCTTGTCCATGTACCTGAAGCGACAACAAGGCGTCGAAAGAAAACGAATAATCAGAAGGGGATCAGCAAAAGCAAAGTGGAAACTTGAGAAAATATAGATATTTGCCGACAGAAAGATAGAGAGACGACTCACTTCTTGAGATCTGGGGGTTGACCCGATCGGCTCATTGCGACGTGAATAGGGGAATGGATCGGTGGGTCTCCAAGCACTTAATCTCTCGACACCTCGAGAACCCTAAACCCTAAATATCCGCGGCGAGAAGAACAACCCTCTTTATCGGTCGTAGAAAGAATGGGAATGCCTATAAGGTTTGCCCACGAGAAAGGAAACCTTCTTATGCTTACCAACCCATATCATTTCCTCTGCGACTCAGCCTCTCAATCGAAAGACTTGTCGCGAATCTTGATGTATTTTTAGGGCCAGATTTTATTACGCGGCTGATACTTGTCACGAATATAATCAAAAGACTTGTCACGAATCTTGATGTATTTTTAAGGGCCGGATTATCAGGTGGCGAATCAAGAGACTTCTACCGCGACACCAAAGCCGTGGTCAAAATTGTTGACCGAAATATATTTCGAGTTCTATGATGAAACGAGAGATATTCTTTATTTATTTATTATAAGAAAAAAGTATATTGTTTTCCCCACCGCGTGCTCTCTTACACCCTTGAACGCGGGACCCACAGGTCGTCTCTCTCAATCCCATGTATGGGTCTCACCTTTGAGGATTTTTTTAGAGGTCCCATCTTTTATTCTTAATTATTGATTTGATTTGATCTTTTAATCTTCAAAACTCCCCTGTCCTTTAATTCTTCACCAACTTTCATACAAACTCATAACATTATAATGAATGAATTTAACGGCACGACAAAGTAAATCCCTGCCTTTATGATTTGGGAGCAAAACCATTTGGATTTAGTAACAACAACAACAACAACAACAACCTGTAATATCCCAACTATTTTGGCTGTAATCATCTGAGTTCTACATTAGATGGAAAAAAGATGGAACCAAATCATTTGGATCTGAAACGAAAACATAATCTATGAGCCACTTGATTTCCTAAAACATATGATATCCAAATTATTAGAAAGAAAGCAATTCATCTTTTTTCTCACCCAGGTTATGGATCAAAGTTGAGCAGAAAGGATCTCAATCCATGAGTCAAGAAACACATGGGAGGCACCAATGCAAGCAACCCTGAACATGTTGCACTAATTGATACTTTACTGCATACCTCAGCAATAGGGATGTAACAATGGTTTCCAAAAGCTCAATCCTTGTTCCATTCAGCAACTGCATCAATCAAGGCAAGCTGTGAAAGCAAACTTCCACTTGCAAGATATATAGGCTTATCTCAATCATAGTTAGTAAAATTCAGCTGGATTAATTAATAAACCAAACCGAAGGTCCTGTTCTCGATTTTTCTAGATATGACCACCATCTGATTTGCATTTTATAACTATGATCACAAGTGCCTAAGAAATTCCACTCTCAATCAAAGAAATGACCTGCTACAGGATTTCAGACATGAATGTTGAGGCAGATAAACCACTTAACAACACCATGAACAGAAAAGTTTCTATCATTAACAAGCCTTCAAGCTTTTGGGGTACTCAGACATACATGAGAGGTTTTGTATGTTTTAGAGAGTTGTCATGAAGATTATCAAGTAACATAGTTGTAGGAGGCAGATTAGATTAGATGTGTGAAAGGGAGAGATAGACAAGATAAAACAATATAACATTATCTTGATAACATCAAATTACCATATGATGTTTATAAATGCCCATGGTTAATCCATCAAGTTCACACACACACACACACACACACATATATATATATATATATATATATATATATATATATGGTCACAATCAGTTTATGGATGGGTTCGCAATTTTGATAGATTTTTGGGTATCTAAAGCTTAAAAAGGCTCAGGTGTCACCAAGAGAGATGATAATCTACCTAATGAGATAAACCAGAGCATGAAGCAAGAAAAAGAATTGCATAAGTGCACAAATTTTACAAATGAAGGCCCTGAAAATAATAAATGTATAAGCAAAGAGATTATTTTCATGCATAAGATATTCATAAGATGTTTACAGTGTTTTAAAAAGTGCTAGGCGCCGATGTCCCAAAACGCTCAAGGCGCTAAGCGCCCACTCAAGCAAAACGAGATGCTTCAAAATATTAAAATATAAAAAATATATTTTAATAATAACCAACGATAAACAATTCCAAAGAGAGGATTAACCATTGTAAACATATTAACCAATGCTAAACAACTTTAAAGTTTAATGAGGGATTGACAACAGTTCTAAAGAGTGATTAACACTAAACAACTTTAAAGAGGCAAGAAGAGGAATAATCAACCTATGGAGGAAGGTGAGGTAGCAGAGGACGACAATGGAGGAAGCTTCGGACGATGGCGTCAATAATAGAGGAAGCTGTGCACGAAGGCACACTAGGTGACGAACCAAAGGTGGAGTGGTAAGGTTTAGGGTTTCATTAGGTCGAGCATGCCACGACGGGAAGGGGGGGGAGGGGCGGGGGTTGTGGTTAGTGTGAAAGTTTAGTTGGTTCAATCGTAAGAGCTTAGGTCACAATTCACTTAGGCACTCGCCTGAAGCGCCTAGTGCTTGGGCTCAAGTGAACGCCCAGCCAACACATCAATGAAGCACGTCACCCGGAAGCTATGCGAAGTGCTTGGACCTCGCCTTGCCTCGCCTCACCAGAGAGTCCAAGGGCCTATTAAAAACACTGGATGTTTAATAGAGAAATGTTTGGTCTATAGTTTTTGGTGCATTTGGCTAAATACTAAAGGCAATATTAATATTTTCTCAAACTATTACATTTTGATAACTATTTCAGGGTGCATGTGAGGTGCAGCTACGGCTAGATATGAACAGTAGTGCTTCTCTTCATGAACGTAGGTTCCTACATGTCATTATGTATCCTAATCTACTCTAAAAGCTTTTTTATCATAACCAATAGATAGATAAATATAAGAATCTGGTTGAAACAGCTTTACTATAATTTACATGCTCCGTGGGTCATCCCATCAACAGGGAAAAAAAAAACCTAATGGTTGCCCCACAATAGTCCAGCTTTCATTTGTCACAATAAGGAAAAGAAAGTCTCATTCAGTAGAGAGAAAATTATCGTACATGACCGAGAAAGTTGAAATCTTAAAACACTACAAGCTCAGTCCCTCTGTCAGATGCTGAAGAAAAAAACAAATAACTGGAGAACCAACATATTTGAGGTGATTAATAGCTCAGAAATGTGACATCTACATTTTGTCAATGAAAATAACCAAGAACCTGACCACCAACATTCTGCCTGATAGCTTCCTCATGATCCAAGACACCATTAGGTGTTGTGATTACAACATATCCCCACTGCAAATGAATAAAATAAGTCAACATTGCTGATCATTCTTTATAGCTAAAAAGGAAAAACAGTACATATCAATAACAAAATTTTGATCAATGATAATTGAATTTTGTGGAGTTTTAGTTCTGATCTATATCATATTACTCTTCCTGAGAAAGATATGTCTTACTAACCATAGATTTGGGCTACCAGAATTTGTAGGCCGAATCCAACAACATTTATCTGCATCTCAATGTATTCATTATACTATGGAAGAGAAAAGGTTGCACCTTGTATCCATAGTATTCATTATACTATGGAAGAGAAAAGGTTCTTCGAAAGCAGTAACATCAACTCAAAATTTCAGGATGTCTAAAGCAAATGAACAAGCAAGCATCTTGTATTTTCATTATATAGCTGTTCCAAAATAATCCCAATGACTCGAAAAGCTATAGTACGGAGAAGTACAAAGCATTTCAATTTTTCTATAGTAAATTAGAACTTGATGGGAAAAGAAACATATGCGCAACATTGTAAGAGAACGGATAAATACATTTAGAAAACATTAGATACCTAACAAATGGAAATCCAAAGTACTTACAGAAGATATTAAGCATAGTTCACAGTTCGTCAGATTTCAACACAATGCACTCGACTTATATTGCTTTCATAGGCCGGCCTAATTTTGATTGGTCTCTTGGTTTTATAGGCAGAATTTGATCAAAATCAGCTAGATTTGATTAAGATGACTGGAGTTGGCTAACAGGAAGGAGTTCAGCTCTACTAGTGTGATCTGATTCTCAGCAAGCCTTTTGATGGATCAAGAAATCAACACATTTTCCTTGGTCCATCCACACCATCCTCCAAGATGTGTTATGATTCTCAGCATGCCATTTCACGGATCAAGAGATAAACATATTTCTTGGTCCATTCACTCCATCCTCCAAGGCGTGTTATTTTTGTCTTACTCCTTTTCCTATATTAACTGGAGTTACCTCCCTAGGAGGCTCAATGATGCTGCTCAATTGTTGGCTAACTTTGATAGGTCTAGGCCTTCTTACTTGAGTTGGGGCTCTGACTTCCCAACAGATTTTTTGTACAAACTCTTATATTGTTTTTGATTCCCTAGCTGTGGAATGGAGTGATTTGATTCCTTTCGGGGAAAAAAAAAGGAGTTGGCTAGATTTGGCCAATGCTAGACAATTTTTCAGTGCCGGAGGAAGAAAAAGAAGGGATGCAGTAAGGAGGATCTGAAAGAAACCCATTACGAAGAAAATAAAAACAAAGAAACTTGTGATTATGAACATGAAACAAAGAAGGCATTGCTGCTATTGTGTTTTTTTGTTCATCCATCATATACTATTTACCCTAATTGTTGCTATATTCATTGTTTGTTGTCACTTTCAAAAAAGAGGAAAGGATATAGAGAAGAAATAAGAGAACAAAGAGCAGTAGCACTTTGCTAGAAATCATAGGCCTCCTGCAGTTCTCTGCTATTTGTTCTGTTGTGTGTTTCTTTGTAGATCTAATTCTTCATTACAGGCCAAGCATAAAATTCACTGAAATGATTCAAGTGCCAGATAGAAAAGTTTTGCAGATTAGATTACATGATAAGAAACTAAACACCTTAAAGTTTTAAATATTAACATATGAAAGGACCTGCGTAATAAGTTATGAACTATATTAACTATTTACAGGGCAGATATGTGAGGAAAAACAGACCTGGCGTGTCGGAAGCATACGCAATCTGTAGTCTTCTATGTTTCTAGACTTGAGGTCCTGTCTGTATGTAAGGGCTTTGCAATCATTTATCCTTCCTTGCAGTTCCACAGTGATCCTTCCCACTCTATGTGGATCAAAAACCTGAAAGTCTTTAATATATCCTGCAAAATATTTTATCGGCCTCCTAAATAGATATTATATTTTGATAAGAACAATTCCCTTTTCTAAAGGCATAAAAACTAGCTTATGTAATACAAAGAATGCAAGTGAAATAATGCAAATGCTACCAAATGATATCTCACGTCAGATATCTAACATGTTTCAATGATTTCAACTAAAATTTTCTCACAATTCATATTTCATTATCATCCATAAGTCAAAAGATCTAGATACACAAGAAAGAAGGTAAATCTTTTTTTACTTCTTTATTTTCTCTGCTATAAACCTGAATGGAAAAAAGAGACTTATTTTGTCTTTCACTTGAGCCTCTTACTTTCCTTTTATCTCCTCCAGCACCTACTGAAATAGTTGAAAATTCTAAATGAATAGCCTTGACTCGTCGAATAATCCATTCACACTCGATAACAAACGCAGAATAAGCAAACTCTGATCATAAAAGGAAAAAAAATACATTTTTATTTAAGGGAGCAGATAAGAAGCCAACTTTGAAGCATTTCCAATAAAAACAAAAAATTGCAAACCCATGAAATCCAACGAGGATGAAGCATGAATGGGAAAAACACCCAAGAGCGAGAGAGCAAGAGAAGAAAGAGGAGCGACCTCGATCTTTCATGATCCTCAGGAAGGAGACGATGACGGTGGAAATGGGCTGGAGGGTGGTGGTGGCCTTCCCCCTCCTCTCCGCGTTCACTATCGTGCGGAGCGCATCGTTCAGAATCCTTCGGCCCATCTCTTCCTATCTCCACCACCAACGACAACAAGCACAGGCGGAGAACAGATTAGAACACAACTCACACATCGAAAGCCGCCGATCGAAACGAGGGTTTTGGTTGATGCAAACTCGCTCGACCGCTTCAACTCGAGCCGGTTTTCGTCATGAACACGTTGGTTTGGGCCGGGTTGGGTAAGCAAGTGATTTAACATATATATCCGTTTAAATCTATATATTTACATATTTGCCATTGTAGCCCATTAGATGAACTCTAATACAAATTATACCAAAAAGTAGAGATATTCTATGTATTTAGTATTTGTATGACTTCTTTGATTTAGATAAAACCAATGTAATCATAATTAAATTGAATAATCTGTATTTTTTGGTTGGAAGTCAATTACAGAGACAACTTAATATTTAAAGGATACATATATAATATATTGGAATTAATACTGACAAAACATTGGTTAGAGCTAAGTATGGATTTTAACAAAAAGAGAGCTGTTAATGATACTTTGATAGAAGAGTCCATTTTAGTAATTTTACTACTACAGGGGCTTTTATGATAAATCGACAAGAAAAAGGTCCCACCATTGGTTGGGTTCTACTACTACTCCGGTGTCATCACCGAAATCTCAGTCGGAGGAGCAGATCTCATCCTCTTCCCTGAACGCAACGAGGCATTGCTACATGGTGATGTCTCTGCACCTGAGGCAGCAGCAGCAGCCGCAGCCGCCACCGCCGCCTTCGGTCGATCCCTACCCGCTCTCGCCCCGCGCTGCTGTCTACGGCATGCCGCAACGCCCGATGTCGTCCTTCCTCCTTGGCCGCGCCGGCCTCCTCGCCGTCCTCTCCGTCCTCGTCCTCCTCGGCGTCTTCCTCCCCTGGTCCGGCCCCATGGCCGCCCTCTTCTCCTCTTCCTCCTCCTCCCACCTCGGCGCCGCCCACGGATCCCTCTCCCGGTGGAAAGACTACACTTTGGCTCAGGCCGCGACCTTCGCCGCCCGGAACGGCACCGTCGTCGTCTGCGCCGTCAGCCGGCCCTACCTACCCTTCTTGAACAACTGGCTCATCAGCGTCGCCCGGCAGAAACGCCAGGACCAGGTGATCGTCATCGCAGAGGACTACGCCACGCTGTATGAGGTCAACCGGAGGTGGCCTGGCCACGCCGTCCTTGTCCCGCCCGCTACCGACTCCCAGACCGCCCATAAGTTTGGATCTCAGGTGCTCGTCTGGATGTCTCACTGTTGCTTCCACAGATCGTGTCTCCAATTATTCTACACTGCTGATGTTGCTGCAATGTTACTGAGGATTGAGTTGCTCGACAGGGGTTCTTCAATTTTACATCCCGCAGGCCTCGCCATTTGCTACATATTCTGGAGTTGGGATACAGTGTGATGTACAATGATGTGGATATGGTGTGGTTGTCGGATCCTTTCCCTTATCTGAAGGGCAAACACGACGTCTACTTCACCGATGATATGGCTGCTGTAAGTGTTGTGCTATGTTAGCAGTCAGAGGAAAAAGAGGAAAAGTTCGGATTTTTGTTGCAGATCAGATCACTTAGGGTGGAATAGTAATGTGTTATTTGATGTTCTTCGGAATTGTTGATCCTTCTGTGCAAACAGGTGAAGCCTCTAAATCACCCTCATGATTTGCCGCCTCCAGGGAAGAAGGGGCGCACGTATATATGCAGCTGCATGATTTTTCTCCGTCCTACGAGAGGATCAAAGGAGGTGATGAGAAGCTGGATCGAAGAACTTCAGAATCAGCCATGGTCTGTAAAAAGGAAATCGAACGACCAGCCTGCTTTCAACTGGGCTCTCAACAAAACTGCTGGGCAGGTGATTTATCTGATTCCATATCTTTTGTTGATCAGGAACTCAAATTTCAAGTATCTTATTTGTTTTCCATGCGATAGCTGCTACTCTATTTGGCTTATAGATAAAATATTGCAACCTGACTTTTTATGTTATTTCTGTGAAAACGGCATACCGAGCTTATGGTATTTTCATTTTTTTTGTTTAACTGAATTAGCCTTGACATGAATCAATACATAAATGAGTAAACAAGGGATGCATGAAGCTCATATGCATACTATATTTTTTTTAGTTGTCTGTAAAAGTTAATGCTAAGTATATAATGTAAAGATCTGTTAGAAAAGAAGCAATTTGGCACCGAGCAATGATTTAATAAGATAGAACATAAATCATACAAGTGTGTTGAAGTAAGATGACATGTATTAACTTGAGTTCACAATGAAGATTCCGTTGTTAAAACAATCGATGATTAGAAATTTGGGAGCATGTTAACATGATTCCATTGTTAAAGGTTTACATATATACACAATATAATTTTAGTGTTCTTTTGACATGTTACATTGTTGGAATCTCTTACCGTGCCACTTGAAGATTTGATGAAGGATAACCATAAGTTTTAGACAAGTTTAAAGGAGGCCATTTAATAATTTAAAAATGGTGACCAACTCCATGTTAGATATCCCATGGGATATGGCCGATAGCATTAGAAAATACGGCGATGCTTGTATTGATGAAACATGCAAAATTTGGAGTAAATGATGGGAAAAGATTAAAATAGCTGCCTTTAATTGAATGCCTGAACATAAATCAGTAACTTAAAACTGAAATTTTATCTGCATGTGATCTTATGCCAGAAGTGATGTACGCATGAGGGAAATTATGCTTCTTCTTTTCTTATGAAGGTAAGTGAGCCTTGATCTTGTGTGGATATGAAATTGGAAGGAAAAGTGGAGAAACATGACTGGAGGCCCATTATATGGAATTGAGAAAGAAAGGAGAATGGATGACGACTGATCAATGATAAGTAGAATGATTTGGTTTAGGTTCAGATTCTTTGGTATCCTCTTGATTCAGGTTTAGATAATGGTAAGTCCAAGGCCTTGCATGAAGGAATTTGATTATGCTTTAGAACTCTTAACTCTATCTTCTATGGTCCCACACCTTGAGTCACAAACTTCCACTTCACATCAGAGTTCAAAACGTATTCCGATAAATTGGTTGTTCACAGTGTACTCGGTACTACAAGTCAAATCAAACCATGCCATTCATTTCTTCTCTGCTGAATGTAGTAGGTAGAAGAAAATTTTCTTTGAACAATTTATTTCCAGTTCAACATTTTAAAATTTGGAAACTATTATTATTAATGTGGATTCCTGTTCAACATGCATTGGCAAACTATATCTTGTGCCCGTGTGCTGTTTTCGCCTGTTGATCGCATCCGGTGAATGAGAAAAAAGTTAGTCGTTTTGATTCTCTGTTCCCTATATTGATATGGTGATTGGATCAACAGAAAATTTCTCTGTTGTCCTTTTTTCTGTTGTAGGTTTCTCCTACTCGGATATGTACTATGATTAGTGATTGTTATATCCATGAGTTCACTGTACCTTATATTTCTTATTGTTTACTCTGATCTTTATTTTTACAAGTCCTCTTGGCCTTTCTTTAACCCTATCATATACCTCAATACTTAAATATGTTAATAGTTGTGATCTGTGACTAAGAAAATCTTTTGGCACCTCTATATTTCCTATTTCTTTTTCGCCGAGTAGCTTTTGTCAAGTCTATGATGTTAATTTCTGAGATATACAACTGCAGGTGGATCTGTATTTGCTACCTCAAGCTGCATTTCCATCAGGGGGTTTGTATTTCAAGAATGAGAGCTGGGTCAAGGAAACCAAAGGGATGAATGTCATTATTCATAACAACTACATTACTGGTTTCGACAAGAAAATAAAGCGTTTCAAAGATTATGGACTTTGGTTGGTGGATGATCATAGCCATGAGTCACCACTTGGTCAAATATAAGCAAGCACCAAATGAGATTTCATGTTGGACATTACGGCCACACGGTTGGGAAGCTGTGGCTTTCGCCCTCATCGGATAAAGAGGAGGCCACTCAGTGGTGGTGTTGAAAGCCTGACCAAGATGCAACTGTGTTCTGCCAACGTGTGCTTTCTCTCTCTCTCTCTCTCTCTCTCTCTCTCTCTCTCTCTCTCTCTCTCTCTCTCGCGTGGATTGGACTTGTTAACAATCTCAGTTATCCTAAAAAAATGCAATTGAATGTTGCATTTCATGTAAACTTCTTATCTTGTTAAAAAATGCAATCATTGAACTATTCTTCTGCTCATCAAAGAAAATCTTTCACAGTTCTTTTCAGGGTTTACTAGATTTTGAGTATGTTAACTTGATCACTGTTGGTTGTAATAGCTTCCTTATTGTTATAAGAATTACACATGGTTAAAAGAGTCTTTAGAAGAACAAACTATGGATGAAAACACATCCAACCATAGCATCTGTAGATGTTAAGCAGAAAACTTGGATTGCAGAGTAAAAGGATAGTTAATGGTTGGACATTTATGTTGGTTTGTGCCTTCAACTAGCTCTTTTTATAAATGAATAATTGGGAATATCCTGGTAGAGAAGAAATAAAGTTTTAATGTGATGTTTTTGCATTTTCATCTTCCATTTAAGACATTTTTTATTGACATATAATCACATCCAAAAGAAACCCTTTTTTTCCCAATAATGTTGTAAACATACTTGCGACGTATAAAACAACATCAAACCATGACCTGTCGAATAAATCCGGCAATCTTATGTTAAAGTTAGGATATCGAACTCTGTTCTATATGAAGTATGCTTTGCGTAATACCTTTGACAAATAAAAATGGGGCTCCCTCCCCATGCAAGCCAAAAGCAAATCCACCAGCATTATTAACAAAAATCTATGATCTAGATTAGGTGAAGTCCATGATCAGATATTTACAACAAATAACAGAATA